>JAKSZT010054548.1:5872628-6020151 GCA_026826555.1 Tolypeutes matacus | reverse complement strand
TCCTCCTCTCACCTCTCCCATGGGTCCTGCTCTCCTCCTCTCACCTCCCCTGTGGATCCTGCTCTGCTCCCTTCACCTCTCCCATGGGTCCTGCTCTCCTCCTCTCACCTCCCCTGTGGGTCTTGCTCTCCTCCTCTCACCTCCCCTGTGGGTCCTTCTTTCCTCCTCTCACCTCCCCCGTGGGTCCTGCTCTCCTCCTCTCACCTCTCCCGTCCTTCTCTCCTCCTCTCACCTCCCCCGTCGGTCCTGCTCTCCTCCTCTCACCTCTCCCGTTCTTCTCTCCTCCTCTCACCTCCCCTGTGGGTCCTGCTCTCAGCCTGCCTTTAGCCTGTGTTCGTTCAGGCCCATCCTGCCCTCTCCATTGCCTCACCTTTCCCTCCAGCCTGCTGTGCACTGGCTCTTCTCTTCCTCCACGCATCTGTTTTTCTGACTTCTGCCTTGTTTTCTGCTTTTTGGTAATTTACTACTCATATCCCGGGACACCGTCTCTATACATCTCCACCCAGCTAACTATTTCCAGCTCCTCTCCCTCCTACCTGTCCTAGAGTTTGTCATCTCTATGTCCATTCTTCACCTCCCAGCACATTGGGGTCCTCCAGGAGGTCTAATTGTATCTAGGTCACCTTATGGCTGTGGAATACCATCTTCAGAGCACACATCTTCATTTTTCAAAACAACACAGATAGAATTTTGCCTCTTCCAAACACAATTAAGCTCGCCCCTCACATACGTTTATAACCCAACCTAGACAATCTAACCTTACACAATCAGCTTTCTACGGAGATGAGCTTCTCCTTTATGCTCTCTGTATTCCCATTTGCTACTGGCTATTTCGGTTTGGTTTCCTACAGCCCCTATTTTAGAGTCATCTGGATTGTGGACATAAATTAGAGCAATTGTTTAACCTCAAAACGGTCACAGCTTTTGTATGAATAAAAATAGCAAGGCTTAACTAGCACCTACTAGGTGCCACACTGCTTTACATATTTGTTTGTTTGATTTCTTGAGGTACCAGGGCCAGGGATTGAACCTGGGACCTCCTGTGTGGGAAGCCGGTGCTCAACCACTGAGATACATTTGCTTCCTGGAGTTGGTTTTTTCATTTGTTTGTTGTTCTTTATTTTTAGGAGCTACTGGGAATTGAACCCTGGACCTTGTACACGGGAAGCAGGCGCTTGGCTGCCTGAGCCACATCCACTCCTGTAGATGTTTTTCAAGCACTTGCTCATTTAATTTCTCACCATTATTTTATGCAGTAGGCATTACCCTTACAACCACTCTACAGCTCAAAAGCTAAACAATAATTTTAGTAAATTATATTTTGGAAAAAATTCAAATTAGATGGCAGTGGAGAATGGTAGTATCTATTTCAGGTAGTATCTTAACTTGAAATTGTGAGTGTGTGAGTTTGTGTATGTGAATGTGAGGAAAACTGCATTTCTACATCTACATTTTGACATATTTGGTATCTTAAAAAAGAATGTACAACTTTTCTTATGCCACAAATAGGAAATGAGAAAGATGATTAATGTGAGTGATTAATTAAAAGATAATTTATTTTAAAAAATCAGGCACTTAAACACATTCTCCCATTGGTATTGGAATGACTCCATTTCACATTTTGGGGTTTCACTGTAACAAAGTAATAAAAATATTCAATGAGCAGCCTGCTGCCTTCTTGCTATGGCATCTTGGGTATGAAACTGGGAAAAATCTGGCTTCCAGACCTCAGGATCTTAAAGATGGTTGACTTAGTATGGGCTTCGTAACCCTTTCTCGTGCAAAGATTTTGTGGTCTGTCATTTTTTTTTTTCCCCTCTCTATGGGGGTGATTTTTTTTTTTCCTGACTGATACTAGGGAAGATGAGTAAACACTTCAGGTCTAAGCTTTCTCTTTATTCAACATATACAGGGGTTATTCATGTCACCAAGCTTAGCAGGTTAATCAGCAAGTCCTTGACAGCAAGCTTTTCAATATAGTTTAAAGTAATGTTACCAACGTAGAGACTCAATCCATGCTTATTGAATGAATGGGTTGAAATTAAAGTCCTGTGAGCTAGTGTCAATAGCTTAATCATTTGTGTGGCTCCACCTTTAAAATTGCCTCTATTTTTAAGTTTTCAAGACAGTTCTATTCTGGGCAGCTTTCTATGGGGGAAAACTGACACAATGAAGCAAGTGACCTGTTAAGACCAAAAAATAAATGAACAGTGTTAGTTTTACACACACACACACACACACACAAAAGGAGAGTGACTTTAAATCACTTCATTTTAAAAGGAATTGGAGGGAGAAAAATAACTCAAATTTTACAAAACGTGGCTGCTTTGTCCTTTACCAGAATGCTTTGAATCGAACGGGCAGCCCATGGCACTGACATCTCTGTGAAATAAGCCCAGGCATTTCAGCTGACATTTTTCTAAGGAAGCCAAGATGCAGCCGAGGCGTTTCATGGACTCTGATGGCACCCAGGGCAAGGCGTTTCCTACCTCCTGGCCCTATTTTGAGGCCAGAAAACAGCATTAATACACTTCACTTCACTCTTCTCAGTATCTGTCGCATCTACAGAAAACTACTAGGAGCCAGAAACACAAAACAGGCTTGCCAAGTTGCCAGGAATGGCCGTCCTCAGACAAGTCCCAGTGCCAGGTGGGGGTTTGGGGCATCCCTCTTTTTACCCCTGAGTTTTCTTAGTAGCAACAACTAAACCAAGAATGCCTGGACTGATAAGGAGGCATGGAAAACCATCCCAAAGGCCAGGGCTGACTGTTGACTCTCAGCTCCCTCTCCTAGGCCTGGGCTCACGCCTCCGTCATCTATTGTTTCTACACGACTAACATGAGTAAGGTCTATCCCACCCTCAAAGATTCCGCAGCCTGGTGGCCAGCCTCTGCTGGCCCCTGCGTGGCAACGGTCACCCAGGGTCACGAATAAAATGCTATGGGACATTCTGCCAGGGCAAGGGGCTGCCTCTCCGTGAAGTGTATGGGTGCACAGGAGAGTTTGGAAACGGAACGCTTCTTGGAGACGAATGGGGGAGTTTCCTCCACGAACGAGGCTTGGATGTAGCGGTGGAAGGACAGTCCATGCAGGAATTCGCAGCATGTGTGTTTCAACAAGAGGCCAGAGCTCCAGGGTGTGTGCAGGGTGCCATGCGAGTGTGGAGAAGGAAGGTGAGGGGTGTGAGGAGAGGCCTGCCTTACAGGCTCTTGGGTCCTGTGCTGAGGGGTTGGGGCTTATTCTTTAGAGGCCGTGGAAGCATGGAAGGGTTTGAGTCCGGAAGTGACATGAGTAAGATTTTATTTTTGGTACACCACTGTGGTAGCTGTGTACAGGTTAATTTTGAGGAATTTCCTGCTTGGAAGCAGGAAACCAGTTGGAGAGTCGGCATATTCTGGAGGCTTTGGTCACACTCACTGCGTTTCATTCTGCCACCCACCCATAAGAAAACATGGTGATGAAGCTTTGCAGGGCATGGGCTCTGGAGCCAGGGGCCTGCGTTCGAGCTCTGGCCTTTCCACTAACTGTGTGCCTCTGAATATATCATTTCCTCCATGCCTCAGCTTGCTCACGTGAAAAATGGGAATGAAAATGAGCCCTGTCATCTGTTACTGTGAAACTGAAACAAGATAATCAATACAGGCTGCTTAGATAATCAATAAAAGCGCCTGCCAAATATAGCACCTTTTGAACATTAGCCACTGTCATCACACAATAAAGAGGAAAATGAGAAATAGACAACAACGAGGAATACCCATGGCATTCCTGGACCATCTAACCACTTCATCAAGGATGTAAGGAAAAACCCATCAGAGGGCAGAAAGTGAAGGGAATTTGGTTGTTTTCTGCAAAACACGGAATGCTGGCCAAGATAATCTTATAGACAGCCTTATTGACACGCACCCCAGTTCTCAAGACACAAAGTCGTGTGGTTGGCACGGCCTTGTGTTAGGTTAGCTGCGGGAAACATGCGTAGAACTAATCAGTATTTCTGCAATGTGTTCCCTGATCATGAAAAACATTTGATGCTGTCAGCAGCTACAGATTCTATCAGCACTTGAAAGGCTTCACCAACCATAGATGCCTAAGAAAATCTCACTTCTCCTCAGCTGGCTCCATTAGATCCTGCAGCATCTTTCTTTGTCTGGCAGATGACAATGGAGTGAGCTAAAGATGGAAGTTAGTTCAATGTTTTATAGGAATTTAATCTTTATGTTTTTTTCCATTTTTATGTATTTAAATGCTTGCAATTTTGTTTTGTTTAAAAGTCGAATTATTTTCAATCGCTTAAAAACATGGAAACTATTACTGAGAGTTTATAATGACATGAAAAGAATACAACCACGTGTATTTCCACCAAACCCCACCTAAGCAGTCTGATGACTGCCTTGGGTTCTTCACCATTACCAAACTTCTCCTGAACTGGAACCCTGCCTTCCACCTTCTCTATTCTCATGCCCTCCTACCCCAGCCTGGTCTGGACAGCCTTGAAGATGGGACCTGGGCAATTACTGACTCCTTTGTAGAGTCAATCCTTTAGCTGTCCTGAGAATGAGGGAAACCATAGGGCAGGATTCCTTGTCGTGGTGGGTTGGCCTGTGTGCCCAGCACACACCTGCCCTTGGTGGCCGCCGCCGCCCTGGTGGAAGCAGGACCCTGGGGCGGCTGAAGAGGGCACGCCCGAGCCTGGCTGCCTGGAGCCCTGCTAAGGAGAGAGCCGCGGAGGGGCCGAAGCCGGAGTCAGCGGAAACGGGGACGTCAGGAAGAAGAGGGGAGCCACCTGTGACGGGGCCCCGAGCCAAGGGCCCCCCAGCGGGCCCCAGCAGCACCTGCAGGCCAGCGCCCCGAGGCAGCCGGAGCTCGGGTCTCCTTGTCTAGGCCAACCCGTGCCGCAGTGTCACAGCCATCCCACAAACGGAGACAATAAGTCTTAGGGTGGTAACAGCCCTGTCTAATTTTAGTTCCTCTGCAGTCTGTTTTTAGCTCATGCAAGTAACAGAAAGGAATAGAAACTTGTTTCATGGAAAAATATTCATACGTTACAGACTTGTAGTCAGAGACCATCTGAAATTCTAAATCCCTAAGACAAAGTAGAACACGGAGATAATTAGTCAGAAAAGCCAGGACAGACACTTGTGCTAGAAAATTTCAGATGTTAGGACAAACAGTGGAAAATGGTACTTTAAAATCTGAAGTGTTTTTATTATATTAAAGACTTATCTAGGAATTGCCCAGGTTTCCATCTGACCTAGTATGTGGAGACTCAGTTTAAATAAGGACTTTCGGAGCCTAGGTATTTACAAACCCACGCTGACGAAGTCTAAGGTGCTTGTGGGTGAGGAGGGAGAATTACACTCAGCGGCAGCCACGGAGCCCCTAGCATGCGCATCTTGAGTGATTTCCGCGTAAAGCTTTCGCATGGAAGGAGAGCATGGGCATTGCTCGGTTTAGCTCACCAGGCTGCCATGCTCCTGCAGTTTTATGGTGGCCGATCCGAACAGCCAGATCTTTCATTTTCAGCCATTTCTTTTTGCCTCAAGCATGCACTGTTTTTATGTGCATCACCATGTCTTTTATTTTATTTTTTTCATTTTTATTTTTAAGGAGGCACCTGGGATCGAACGCAGGACCTCCCATGTGGGAAGCAGGTGCTCAACTGTTTGAGCCACATCCGCTCCCCCATGTCTTTTGATTTTAAAACAGAAATACATTTATACAAGAAGCTACATTACGATGTGATATGGACAACAATGGAGATATTTACAAATCATATAATTGTTTAGAGCATGAGTTTGGACATTAGACCCTGTTTCTAATGTCCACTCTGTCACTAGATATTAGCTACCAATCTTAGACAGATTGCTAAATATTCTTTAGCTCCAGGTTCTTTGTCTAATAGATAAGAAATGCTTATCTAATAGCGTTGTCAGGAGTAAATGTGGTATTTGTAAAGTGTTTGTCCCAGTGCCTGTCCTACAACAAGCACACGATAATTCGCAGTAAATAATGCACATCCCCCATTCTTGGTCTACTGCTGATATCTTGAATATATCTAAAATCACTTTTGAATGCCACATTTCTACACTTTGACGCTGTACAGAAATGGTGGGAACGATGCACCAACTCTTCGGCAAAATATGTAAATGTAACTTCAGAGACTTCTCGTTGTACTGGTCTTTCTACTTGTGGAGAAAGCATAGAAACCTAGTTTTTAAAAAATCCAAAGACAAAGTAAAGTTTCTGTACCACAGTCTAACTGTTTTGGAATCTCAGCGTAGTAGGGGCTTGCTGATACGGGTGGATGCCCCAGCCTTGTCATTCTGTTTGAATATGAGTGTGTATTTTGGCATGTGTCATAACAAGGAGAAAAGGCCTACTTTGAGGAAAAGCAGATCCCAGATATTGTCCGTAGTTTAGTATAACTTTGTCCCAAGTCTTATAGATATTACTGTGCACTCAGTTCTCTAAGGTCCAAATTGAATTCTGTCACACAATATGATACCTTAAGAATTTTCCAGTTTTACACTTGGAAGCATGACTGGAGAGTTATGGGTTGCCCTGTGATGAAGGCATTTCATGTAGAATTTCAGATATTTGAATAAAGATACACTCTGTCAAGGAGAAAGCCAGTTATTTTCCGAATCTTAAGTCAGGCATAGCCATAATTCTGGGCATAAGGATTATCTGAATAACTGTTCATCTCGGTTATGATTTACCTTTAGTGGAAACACAGACAAATCTAAAAATACAAAAGCAAAGATTTTCCTCCCTTTGCTTTTACAAATTCTTCAGTAGGCAGCTAAGCAATTGCTCTCAATTTTTCCTTCTGTCAGTAAAATGGTTACGTAGTGTTTAAGATAGGGCACCCTTAAAACAAGCCTTACTCTGTAGCTTTATCGTTTCTTAGTAGGCGAATTGAGTCAGCAGCCTGCCAGTTTCAGGAAAGGAACTATGATCCTTGGCTGCAGATGGCTTTGCCTGAGGGGAAAGTGAAGTGAATAGAAGCAAATGGCAACTTGAAAAATACCTTTTAAACTAAAAGAGATGCCCAAGTGAAAGGATGAATACTGGTTTCAAACAGAAGTCTGATGAAAGTAGATTATAATAAAAAGGATCACAGAGACTCCAAATGAAATTTCACCCCCTGCTTTGTCATAAGCTACAAATATCCAAAGCAGAAACAGTGCAAAATGATTATATTTTCTATGCAAAAAATCACCTAGTTTTCCATTTTCTACTCAAAGTGCCAACAAATAGGCAGAGGGATCATATGGAGATCGCAATCTTTACAAACAAAAAAGAAACTTCTTTTAGGTACTTAGCCTTTAATTAGGGTAGCCTGTCAGGTAGGCCTGGCTTATGGGATAAGTGAGTTTATGATCTGAATAAAACACACATTCCACCTTTTTTTTAAGTTACACAACTTGTAGATTTACAGAAAAATCATGCAGAAAATATGAGATTTCGCCCAGCAGTTTTCCCTATTATTAAAATTTTTTGTAATTGTGGTACTTCATACATTTTTTTTAATTTTTAATTTTTGTTTTTTCTAGTTAAGACTGCTTGTGCGGTAGACTTTATTATGAAGACTACTACCCATAACTGAAGGGGGGCTTTGCATCTCAGAAATGCACATTACTTCGCATCAGCTCCTAGAGCCTCATTGCTGTTGAATGTCCTTCAGCTACCCCACGTCTGGGAAGCTGGCACTGCTCTCTCCTCCCCTTGAAGGGCCTCCCCCTCCCCAGTGCCATCCCAGTGCCAGTCTCCCCACCACGCAGGCGAAGCATGCAGCTCTTCACGCCAACCCGGAACCTACCCAAGGTGCACATCACTAGGGCTTCTTACGTAGCAGATCCCAACCTCCTTAGAAGACATTCCCCTCTCCATGCAGGCTAATTCTCTTCATCTTTTCTTTCTTTTTTTAAAAATAAAATTGTATTGAAGTGTCTCATTCATACATGAACATGCATAAACTCTTAAGTGTAGAGTAAAAGTTGTGAACTCACAAAACAAACATGCATATCCTCGCACAGGGCTCCCATGCATCACACCTCGCGTTGTTATGAAACATTTGTAAAGTGTGGTACTTTTTTTATTTTTTATTTTTATTTTTAAAGATTTTATTTATTTATTCATTTATCCCCCCCTTGCTGCTTGTGCTCGCTGGGTCAACTAACCATGCCGTGCGGGCGGGCCTGCCCTCACCAGGAGGCCCCGGGAACCGAACCCGGGGCCTCCCATATGGTAAACGGGAGCCCCACTGATTGAGCCACAGCCGCTTCCCAAGTGTGGTACTTTTGAAACAATATTATAATTATGTCATTAACTGCCAGCCACAGTTTACATTAGGCTTCACTGTGTTGTACAGTCCCATGGGTTTTTTGTTTTATAATTTTCTGGTAACATATATGCAACCTAAAATCTCCCCATTTAACCACATTCAAACATATAATGCAGTGCTGTTAATTATGTGCACAATATGCTGTGCTGCCACCACTATCACCCATTAGCAAAACTCTTCCGTCACCCCAAACAGAAACTCTGTACCAATTAAGTGTTAACTCCCTATTCCCAACCACACCCCGCCAGGCCCGTTAGTCTGTATTCTAGTTTCATCGAGTCAGAATCCACATACTATCTTTTAAAAATAAAAATATTCTTAAGCAATGTAACTAAACTTTATATTAAAAATAGTATTATCTGATCCTTGATTATTATCTTAGTCTATGTTCAAAGTTTGTCCTTCAATCAATGCTCAAGGGTCTTACAGCTTTATTGCTAGGTTCTTTTAAACTCTTAAGGAGAATATATTTCCTAAAATATGTAATCTGTTCCATATCACAAAAAAAAAGATGAAAAATGAACCAATTTAGGTGAGTGGATCAAAATCTGACAAAGGTGGTCCATAAACAAAAATAATGGGCTGTCTCATTTGTGAACATGGATGAGGAACTCGCATTAGTTGCTTAGGAAATGAAAGTAGAGTGAAAGAGCAGCCTGCCATGACCAAGTGGGCTTCGTCCAGGCATGGTTTAGTGTGAGGAAAGTTATTAATGTGATATGTCACTTCACAGGTCAACTTACAACAACAATTAAACAATTCAGTGGCTGTGGAAAAGGAATATGATAAAATTCAACATGCATTCTTTGTTTAAAAAGTATTTCACTTTTAAATATTATTTTGGCTATTGGTCTATAACAAATATTCTTATTTAGATTAAGGAAATTCATTTCATATTCTGTTACAATTTAAAACTAAAAATGACATTTTAACTCAACATTCTTGAAAAAAAAAAAGATAATTAAGCTTTATTTGTTTTTCTTGAAACTAATCTCTTTCTTTGATTTTTATAAATTTTAAAAATCCATAAGGCAAACATAATAAATTTCTGGTAAATAGTTACCTTAATCTAAAATGAAATTTAATTTTTCTAAAAGTAGTTTTGATATATATATATTCATTGGTTAGTTAATTTTCTATAATGTTATTTACAAGATGAAAATTTACTCAGGATATTGAATAGTAAAGCTACTAAAGTCATAATCCGAAGCAATATAATTAAAAATATCACCCAAGACACAACTTTATACAAGACTTTGGAAAACATTTTCTTACTGAGTGGTAACATAAGGCTCATAGAACTTGCAGTTTCACAATTACTATACAAGCATATTGATCTCCTTTATAGAGCTCTTTTATAGAAGTATTTATGCATAAAGGTGCAATTTTTGACACCAAAAGTGAATAATAAAATTCACCTCTTCAATGTGAAACCTATGCTTGTTTTATTTTGCCGCAGAAACACTCCATTCTGGGTTGAACTTGAGATAAGCAAGCGCTGATTTCATTTTTAACTGAAAGGAGACTTCTGTTCTTGCTCTCATGCTTAGGAGGAAAGGCTGGCTCGCATACTCCAAGAAATTAACAAATCAAGGAAGCATTCATTGGTTTCCTATGACTCAGATGGCACTCAGGGCAGATTAGCTCTCCTCATCTCGAGTGTAGCTCGAAAAGCTCTCATCTCTTCTCTCAGCATAAAACTGAGCAGCTTGAGCAGAAGAATCAGATACTATGGGATGGTGGAAACTGCTCAGTATTGATCTGCAGTCCTTCCTGGTAGTTTTCAATAAGACTTGAAACTTGCTGATATTCTTTCTCACCCTCAACCCCAAGCAGCAGTGTAAACATTTAAAGATTTCCTTTTGCAACATGATTTTCCCAAAGATTGAGTTTCCTTTTAAATCCAAGAATCATGTCACATGAAATCAAAATATTTCTCCTGGCTTTGCAGAGACTTGCTCTCCTAGTTTATGTGATGAAAATGTCTGCCCAGGAGGCTAGTTTCTGCAGCCACACTTCATTTTCAACATGCAGCAAAGCCTGGACTTCTTGAACTTGCTCTTGGAATCCGTCTTCCAGCTCAGTTTGTTAAGAACTCTTCACTGGGTATGCCGCAGACTTCTGTGTGTGGCAGAAGAGTTCCATGTTCTACAGACGAGGTTTCCATGCAGGCGTCTTTTTGAGTAAACTCGTCCCTGTTTAATCAAGTCAATCACTTAGTATCATCCAGAACATTTTTCATTATGAATAGTTGACACCAGCATCCTCTGTGAGGAGGTTAAGTGTAGTTGTGACGAAATCAGAATTTTCTTGTTTTTTTTTTTTTTTACAAGAGATGTGAATCCTCTTAAGGAAATAACAGGTCAAAAGAACACCAACAGTACAGGGCCAGCGTGGGCTTTTGTTTTTTGATGAACATTAAATATATCTTGGAATGTCTTTGTTTTGGGCAACTCTAACAGCAGAATTGTTTTCTTGAAATTTTCCAGCATAATTAAAAAAAAAATGCTATGTACCATGACATTTATTGGTTAAATCTGTTGACTTTTCAGATTGGGTGGAAAAGCTGCTGTCCTCTAATTCATTACACAACCCCCCCCCAGTATCACGTGACATGACAGTGAGTGACGCTTGGAAATAGCAGTCAAGCCTGCCTTGCTCTTGACCATGCTGGGGTTTCACCTTCTCTTGGCAGTAAGGTCTCCTCCTAGATAACTGCTCCTGTGCCTTTCACTGGATTTGTCTGTTCTTCTATTAGAAGATTTGTCTCTTTCTTTCTTTCTTTGGGGATTCCAATAAAGCCACTTAAAATAGTCAGCATCTTTCTCTGTCTAATGGCTATGATGTGTAGTTAAGAGCCTTTTCAATTTATCCAATAAACTTTATTTAGGTGTAATTTACAGACAATAAAATTCTACAATTTTAAGTGAAAAATTCTATGCATTATAATAAACACATACAGTCATGTAACCACAAGCACAAATGTCATATATAGACATTTCCACCATCCCCCAAAGTTTTCTTACGCCTCTTTGCCCCTCCCTCACCCCAGGCCCCTGATGACCCCTGACCTGTTTTCTGTTCCCCTAGTTTTAGATTCCATGCTAAATGGAATCGTATAGTAAGCAGTGATTAACGTCTGGCTTCTTTCCCTTAGCATAACGCGTTTGAAACTCACCTTGTTGCACTGCAGCAGTAGTGCTTTTGTTATTGCTGAATGGTATTCCTTTATTTATTTATTTATTTTTAAAGATTTTATTTATTTATTCATTTATCCCCCCCTTGCTGCTTGTGCTCGCTGGGTCAGCTAATCACGCCGTGCGGGCGGGCCTGCCCTCACCAGGAGGCCCCGGGAACCGAACCCGGGGCCTCCCATATGGTAAACGGGAGCCCCACTGATTGAGCCACAGCCGCTTCCCAATGGTATTCCTTTAAACAATGTACAGCTTGTATATCCATTACTAGTTGACTGACATTTGGGTTGCTTCAAGTTTTTGTCCTTCAATTTCCAATTTTGTGGACATGTGCTTCCTTTCTCTTGCGTGATACTTAGGAATAAGCTTTCTTTATTATAGAAAGTGCACATAAACTTTAAGAAACTTCCAACCCGTTTGCCAAAATGGCTTTATTATTTTGCATTCCTATCAACAATATATGAATTGGTTCTAGTTTGCCAACAGTTGATGTTGCCAAGCTTTGTAATTTTTGACATTTTCCTGGGTATGTAATGATATCTCATTGTGGTTCTTATTTGCATTTACCTAAAGATTGTCTTCATCTTTTCATGTGCTTATTTTCTATTCATATCTGTTCTTTGGTGAAGTGTCATTCAAACCTTTTGTCCATCAAAAAATTTGGGCTGTATATCTATTTAATGTTGAGTGGTAGGGATTCTTGTGTTTTCCGGATACCTGTCCTTTGTCAGATACTTATCTTGTAATATTTTCTGTCAATCTGTGGCTTGTCTCTTCATTTCTTTAGCTCTGCCTTTTAAAGGACAAAATTTTTAATTTTAATGAAGTCCAATTTATCACAATTTTTTCTTTCATAGTTTATTACACTTTTGTGTTCCAAGAAATCTTGGTCTATCCCAACATCACAAAAAGTTTTTCCTATAAGTTTTCTGCTGGAAGTTTTATAGTTTTATCTCTTACATTTAGTTGTTTGGTTTATTTCATATTAATTTTTGTGTATGATGTGAGATAAGGGTCTGGTTTCTTTGATTGCATATATATATATATCCAATTATTACTTCATTGTTTTCTGAAAAGACTATTGTTCCCCCATTGAATTCCTTGTCCCTTTTGCTGTCAAAAAATAGCTAAAAAAGGAGGTGGGTGTGGCTCAAGTGATTGAGCTCCCGCCTACCAGATGGGAGGTCTCTGGTTTGGTTCCCGGTGCCTCCTACAGAAGACAGCGAGCTGGAGTGATGGGCAGGCCTGGCGAGCTGACACAACAGGATGATGCAACAAGAGACACAAGAAGAAAGAACACAATGAGAGACACAACAAAGCAGGGAATGGAGGTGGCTTAAACAATTAGGTGCCTCCCTCCCACGTCAGAGGTCCTGGGTTCAGTTCCTGGTGCCTCCTAAAGAAACAAAAGAAGACGAACAGACGCAGCAAGTGCAAACAACGAGGAGGTGGGGAGAGATAAATTAATAAAACAAATCTTTAAAAAAAAAGCTAAAAAATGTAACATGGAACTGTATAACATAGTAAAACCACATGTGAAATTTGAATGTGGGTAAAATTGTATATATAAGACCATTTTTCTTTGAAGCTGAAGAAATGTATGTTAATACTACAAAATGTTAATATCAGACAAAAACAATCATTATGCTGAGCGAAAGAAACCAGAAACAAAGTACTATATATTGTACAATTCCATGGTTAACAGCTACGTAGTGCTGGGGAAGGACTGCTAAGTGGTGTGGAATTTTTTTTTTTTTTTGGAGTAATGAAATTTTTCTAAAATTTTTTGTGGTGATGAATGCACAACTTTGTGATTATACTAAAAGCCACTGATTATACACTTTGGAAAGATCGTATGGTATGCGAATATGTCTCAATAAAACTGCTTAATAAATAAATAAATAAATAATTGTGCAAGAATAGCTAGAAATAGCAGCTATGTACAGCAGAGGAAGCATAGAGAGATTGAGAGGTGAAGAATTTTCTTGTTTGTCTGTTTTTTGTTAATTATTATTATTATTATTGAAATAATGAAAATGCTCTAATAACGATTAAAGTGATGAATGCACAACTATGTGATCATGCCAAATTCCATTGATTGTACACTTTGGGTGAATTACATGCTTTATTAATATGTATCAATAAAATTGACTTGTTTAAAAAAATTAAATGGAAAGGAGCAAAGATATAAACATGGTTATATGAGAGATGATTAACATGGAAGAAGACAAGGAGATCCAACTTCCATATTAGTGGTATTTAAGAAGAGAATCAAACAAATGGAATAGTAAAAGACTTGCATATTATTATGTTCCCCTTGAGGTATATGTACACAATTCATCTCCATATGTTGTCTAAATGATCTTTTGTGAAAGAAACTCTAGCTGGGTTCAAATTATTGCTTGATATATTACTAGTTCTGTGCCTTTGGAAAGATTATCTCATCAAGGGTGATTAGTTATCTCATTTATAAAGTGGAGGTAATAATAATAGCTATTTGCAGGCTTGCTCTGCTGTTTAAATGAGACTATTTACATAAAGTGCTTAGTGTTGTCCCTGGCACAAAACAGGCATTCCATAAATGTCCCCTATTACTATGATTTATCTTTTCTAGGTCTCTTGAGTATCAGGATGGAGCAGGCAACATATAATCTTACCCCAATGGCTTAAGTATAAGGGAAAATTAGTTGGATCTTGAAGAGTCTCAGGAATGATTTTACTAGGTTTACTAGGGTTCAAATGACTACTCAGTTTTTTTTTTCTCCTTCTCAGAAGTCCTTCTTCAGTGTTGGCTCCATACTTAGGCAGGAGTTCTCCTTGGGGGTGTAAAATGGCCACCAGCAGCTTCCAGAGCTTCATGCTTCATTCATATGGAAGGAAAAGAGCAAAAAAAAAAAAAAAAAAAGTTTTACTGACCACAATGTAACGCAGAAATAATGGGCTTCATTGGGAGTTGATCAGTTAGGTCATGGCCCATCCTGAAGTAGCCTCTAAGCCTGGAGTCGCGGGTGAGATCATTGTCTTCCAAAACACTTGGGGTGTTTGTGAGGGCGGGAACCGTAACCAAGAGCAGGGGAAATGGGTGCTAGGCAGCCAAGAATGGAAAATGTCGTGAGCAGTCTTAGCTCGTGCAGTCTCTCCTGAATGAGATCACGGGCTCTCTGCAGCATGTGGAGGGCTCGTTATTTTCTTGGCTGATTCCTCTAGTGATGGATGCTCTTTCACATGTGTATGTGTGTTGGCAAAATTTTAATGCATTAGTTCCATGCTGGTTTCTTTATGATTATTTCTCATCTTCAAATGGAGGCCAATCATTTGCTAAAAAAAATTAATTAAAAGGTACTGTGGTTAGGAGTGGTTGTAGATAACAGCAGAGTCCTTTAAGTCACAAGTTCGTCCTGCAGTCTGGCTAGAACTGCTTTTCCTCCCTTTTCACCCCAGTTCACCTCCTGATGTCTCCCTTGGCTAGAACACTGTATTGTGAATCTTCTCTTTCTCCCTTCCCTCCCCTCCCTTCCCCTCCCCTCCCCTCCTCTCCCTATTGGCCTATCTACCTACATTTTAAAAAGAACAAACAGTTTTCATTTTTTCCAGTGAATTTTCCCGTGTTTTAGCAGTGATGGCAGATGGATGGAATCCTGGATCAACTTTTGACCAGTTCAGCCAGTACAGCTCAAGGAATGAATGGATGGAAAAATGTTTGTCTGTCCTTCAGCAGCTTAGTGAAAATTATTAGTAGAGGACATCTAGTGGCGCTTTACAGAAATTCACTTATGCTAAGAAATAGCCTATCTGAATATTGAAAGCACTCACGGTACCAGGATCTTTTAGTCAAATATAACACAGGCAGGAGAGGAAAGGAAACTTGACCATTGCAAGCCTGACTGTCTGAATTCACCAGATTCTTTCACTGATATAAACAGAATAAACAGAATAAACATGTTGAATTCATGATAATGCATTTCTATGTCTTTACTTATAGATAATCCAATACAGGTAATCCAATATAGCACTCATAGTTTAGTAATAGAGTTGGTATGTTTTAAAAATCGCTTTAAACCATTCTCTAAGAATGGCATTTACACAGCACCTGAGAACTGGGGAAAGAGCACAGGTTCAGCGTCACTTTGAAAGCCGCTTCTGCTGTGTAACGAGCTGATCTTGGTTCCTATCACCCACTCGAGTTAAGACTTCTTGGAAACATCATGGGTTGGGTCCAGGCTGACTCCATCAGAGACTCTCGCTCTCAGTCCCCAGGAGGCTGCTCGGTCACAGCATCTGGAAGCATCGCAGACAGCAAACCTCATGACCCTCAGGTCTTGGCCCCTTGAACCCGTGTCCCCTTCTCTTGCTGTCGCCTCCTTCTCCTGCTAGACGGAAGCTTTGCGAGGGCAGTCTTATTGCTCATTTTTAAATTTGTCTTGCTCACTGATATGTCTAAGCACTTGGACAGTGCTTGGTTCATAATGCATAGTTGTGGAATTCCAGCCTGTGCTTCCTTTCGTCCTTCACTGTGTATTACCTCTCCATTTCTTCCCCGCTGTGTTTTACCCCATTCCATGGGAAACCCGCTGTCTTGACATCTGGGCTTTGAAAGTCCATTCCACCTTTTGGGTCATTCTCCCACTCTTCTTGTGTTTGGACACGGAGATGGTCCAGATTATTCTTCCGTGGCCCTGATGCCATTGCTAGCTCAGTTTCGCCTCCTTGTGAGAGTCACGCTTTCTAGCTATACTCTTTTACAATTTTTCTCTTGTTTTCCTCACAGGTCGTATTTGTCAATCTCCCAGGTAGCCCTTCACTCTCTGAAGACTGTCGAGCTAACCTGAAGCCGTGTTCTTTTACTCTGAGTCCCGCTGTCTCCGTGGGTGACTTCAGTGCCCATGTAGTGGACACACACACCATCCTATTTCTCAACTGCTTCTTTATTGCTACTTTAAGCACTTTAAATGTACAATTCAGTGGCTTTCATTCTTTTTTTCAATGTTGTGCTACAATTTCCACTTCCGTTACTAAAACTTTTTCATGACCCCAAACGGAAGCTCTGCACTCTTTAAGCAGTAACTCCCCACTCCCCTCCTTTCACTGGCTTCTCAAAGTCTTTTGACCTTTATCTCCAAGGCAGTTCAGCCCACCACCATGACCAGCTCTTCCGCTTTATGAAATATGTTTTACCAGCTTTATTGAGGTATAATGGGCATACATAAACCACGCATATTTAGCTGTACAATTTGATGCATGTTGTGAAACCACCAAAATCAGGATAATGAACATATCTTACCATTCCTAGGACTTTCCTCACGTATGCTTGTAGTCTCTCCTTCCACCCCTACTGATCTACTTTCTGTGTTTATAGATTTTTGTATTTTACAGAATTTTACATATAGGGAATCGTACAATATATACTTTTTTATCTGGCTTGTCTAACTGAGCATAATTATTTTGAGATTCATTTATATTGTTGCAGGTATCAATAGTTCATTTCTTTTAATTGATGAGTAATAGTCCATTATGTAGATATTCCACAAATTATTTATCTATTTACTTGTTGATGGACTTTGGGTTCTTTTAAGTTTCTATTACAAATAAAGCTAGAGAAACGCTAGCGTGTAAGTGTTTTTATGCTTTCATTTTTCCTGGTAAATAACCAGTAATGGAATAGCTGGGTCATATGAGAGATTATATTTAACATCTTAAGACACTAGCAACCTGTTTCCAAAGTGATTGTGCCATTTTGTATTCTCACCAGCAGTGTTTGAGAGTTTCAGTTACTCTATATTCTTGCCAATACTTGATAAGTCTGTCTTTAATTTTAGCTGTTCTAACATGTATGCAGTGATATCTCATTGTGATTTTATTTTGCATTTCCCTAATGACTAATGACAGTCATCTTTGCAGTGCTAATTTGGCTTATGTATATCTTCTTTGATGAAGTACCTGCTCAAGTCTTTTGCCCATTTATTTATTATTTCATTTTTACAATATAGAGTTTTGAGAGTTCTTTATAATTTACAAACCCTTTAACAGACATGTGGTTTGCAAATATTTTTACCCAGTCTATGATTTGACTTTTCATTTTCTTAACAGTATCATTCAATGAACAGAAAGTCTTAATTTTGATAAAGTACAATTTATCGGTTTTTTTCTTCTATGGATCATGACTTTGGTGTCCTACGTAAGAAATCTTTGCCAAACTCAACATCACAAAAATTTTGTCCTTTGTTTTCTTTTAGAAGTTTCATAGTTTTAGGTTTACAGTTTAGGCTTATGATCCATTTTGAGTGAATTTTTTGTATGTGGGGAAAGATATGGATCAAAGCCGCCCTTTTTTATTGTGGGTAAAAATCAAATTTTTCACAATACAAACCAATATTTGTAAAATGATATATAAATATATATGCATATATGTGCATTTGCTTACATAAATGTTATATATATATATATATATTTTTTAAGTGCTTAGATTACCTAAATATTACACAGAAATTACAAGGATTTCCATGTTCCCCACCTCCCACACCTCCCACACCCTCCCACATAAACATCCTTCATCAGTGTGGCACATCCCCTGCAATGGATATACACATCCTGGGGCATTGCCACTAAGCATGGACCATAGTTCACATTGTAGACCCCACTCTCTCCCACGCAGGTCTGCATGGTATATGCTGATGTAAAATGCCCTATATCTGTCATTGTAATGTCACTCAGGAGAATTCCCAAGTCCTGGAAAGGCACCTGTATTACAACTGCTTTTCCCTTCCCTGCCCCGAAAGCGTCCAGTGGCCACTGGCTCCACCTCACTGTTGTAATTTCTTCCACTGATTGAATCACAATGTCTACAACAGAATACCAGTAAGTCCACTCTAGTCCGTAGCTCTCCCGCCATCCTGAGGAGTCTGGGATGGTGATGTCCACTCCACCTCCAAGTGAGAGGGGTCAAAGCCCTTTTTACGTGTTTTTCTTTACACATAGATAGCTAATTGTTCCAGCATTACTTGTTGAAAAGATTGCCTTTTCTCCAAAAAATTGCTTTTGCACCTTTGTCAAAAATCAGTTGCCCATACATTCGTGAATCTATTTCTGGATTCTCTAGTCTATTCTGTTAATGTATTTATCAACTTTACTAGAACTATACTATGTTAATTCCTGTAGCTTTATAGTAAGTCGTGCCATCAGTTTGTGTGGTCTTCTAATTCTGTTCTTCTTTTACAGAAAAATTTTTGATTGTTCTAGCCTTTGCATTTCCTTATGAATTTTAGTCATCTTGTCAATTTCTACTTCTACAAAAAAGCCAACTGCGATTTTGATTGAAATTGCTTTGAATCTAGATATCTTAACAATATAGACTTGTCTGACCACGAACTCAGCATATTTCTCCATTTATTGTTATCTTCCTTAATTTCTCCCTGCAGTGTTTTATAGTTTCAATGCACAGGTCTTGTGCATTTTTGTTAGATTTATCTCTAAATATTTCATATTTTGATGCTATTGTTACTTTTTACAATTTTTATTCCAATTTTTCTTTGCTAGTTTATAGAAATACATATTATATGTATTGATCTTGTGTGGTACAACTATTCTACACTCACTTATTAGTTATAGTTCCTTTATATAGATTCCATCAGATATTCTGCATGGACAATCAAGTCTGTGAGTACACACAGTTTTTACTTCTTGCTTTTGAATCTGGAAGCCTGCTATTTATTTTTCTTACCTTATTGCACTGTCTAGTAGAATCTCCATTACAATGTTAAACAGGAGTCATGAGAGCAGACATCCTTGCTTTGTTCCTGATATTAGGGGGAATGTATTCAGTCTTTCACCATGAAGTATAATGTTAGCTATAATTTTTTCATAGATGCCTTTTAGCTCTCTAGCAAATTGAAAGATTTCATAAGGAATAGATGTTGGCTTTTGTCAAATGATTTTTTCCCATCAATTGAGGTGACCACATGGTGTTCCCTTTTAGTTTGCTTACTTGGTTTATTACATTAAATGATTTTTTTTTTTTGCATTTACAATTCACTATATAGAAATCATTTGGGTTTCATATTTTCAGCTAAATTTTGAATTGAGATTACAATATTGTTTAAAAAAAAGATTGTTACATTAATTCAGTACTTTTTTAGCATACCAAATTGAAAAACACAGGTTCAAACTTCAATTATAAGGCCCTTCAAATACAATGCAGGCATCTCTTAAAAGCTATTGTTATCATTCACTTGTGACACATGCAACCCTGTGCTCACACAGGACAGCTCTCCTACAGAATTGCAGAACTGACGTGCTTTGAAGCTCAGAGTTGAATAGTCAAGCTGAGGACTTAAAAGTTGCACCATCTTTAAAAAGGTTTGGCATTTGTGGACCACAACAAAGTACAACATGTAAAGAAGATAGAGAACAATTTCTCCTCCTAATTACGGTTAAAAGAAATTGCATGATAGTTTGAAACTTTGCATAAAACCCCATATTTCCTTGGAAAATCCATGGGGAATTAGATGACAATGGATTGGGGTCCTAAATTTTTTTTATTAATAGAACACATGAAATTCAAATGGGCATTAATCAAATAAAAAATAGTCTTAAGTACCTTCTGGTTTAAAAGGTAGAAATTTATTAGAGATTCATGATCAATTTCTTTCTACCTGAAATCAAGGAGTAAAAACCAGCTATTAAGTGCATTCCAAATTTCTCCCATGTAGGACAGGTAGAATTTTCTACCCATTGGCACCAAAATGAAGTCTCATTTCTTCTTGGCAGACAGAAATTCCAAATGTGAACATAGACTAAATTAGGAAAAAATGACTGTTTATTTTATTACTATGGTGATCCTGAGATCTAGGGTTCCTAATATACTAGCAGAGAGCAATGCAAATTCCTGGCAACAGCTCTCAGTGTAATGATGCTACTTCCCCTTCCACAACCACAATAAAATTTTAGTATCAAAAGAATTAAAAATAATCACAAAGCTGAACAAATTGGAGATAATTAACCAAGGGTATTTATAGTTCAAAAAAAAACAAAAAGTTTGAAATCATTGTGGTTTAGAAATGGAAGAAAAATAAATTTTACCTCCTGCCTCACCAAGTCTGAATATAGGTTTAGGCCTTCTTTAAGTTTTCGTGCTCTGAAGAGTTTTCTGCAATTTTATTTCCCTCCCCCCAAATTTACTGAAAGTATTTAATAGAATCTTCCATTTCAGCCAAAAGATTTGTAATTCAAAGATTTGCTAAGGTACTCTATGCAGCATTCTTTCTATGCAGAAACACCTATTAGTTATTACAATTGGTTTATGCAGGATTAACAATTTCAGTGTTAAAATTGTTAAACACATGCTTACTGCTTGTCAACTCTCCAACATGAATTGATTTTTGAATGTTAACCCAAACTTGCGTTCCTGGGCTAAACCCCTCTTGGCCATGATTTAAAATCTTTTTTTATATATATTGTGGGTTTTATTTGCTAATTTTTGTTAAGTTTTACATTTATATTCATAAAAGATATTGGTGTATAGTTTTATCATAATGCCTTTGACTGGTTTTGGTATCAAGGAAATATTGGCCTTATAAAATGAATTGGGAAGAATTCCCTCCTGTTCAATGTTCTGGAAGATTTTGGTATTATGTCTTTCTTTGGCCTTAGATCTCTTTTAAATATTTGGTAGAATTTGTCATGAAAGACCTCTAATTCCTTGACTTTTCCCTAGCAGTTTCTTTCTGTTTTTTTTTTTTTTTTTTTTTCTTTTCTTTAATTCACTAGACTTCTTTGTTTGTAGCTTCTATCCTTCCCTTGAAAATATCTTCAACTCTATTACTATGTTTTCCAGGCACTGGCCAATGTAATTTGCTCTTTTAATTTCTAGATCTAGACCAATGATCACTGCTGGAAAATAGAAAGCCGTGCAGACTGGAGCCCCTAAAACTTCATAGCCTATAACTTTCAATGGCTCGCCAAGGTTATCCCACAATCCTCTTATGTTTTCCAATTCAGTTCTGACTCCAGCTCTCCACAGCATCCATTTGAAATCTCCGCTTTTTAAAAATCATTCCATCTTGCCACATCTCCCTTCAATTTCAGCAAAGAATCTTGCTTAGTACTTTTGGAAACTTTCTTGTCTTCTGGCATTCTCTCTGTAAACGTCATCGTTTGTTTCTGCTTTTCCCTTTCCTGAGGTCAACATTAAAGAATTTCCTCTGCTGTGGATTCTATTCCTTTCTGCCTCCTTCCTTATACCTTCTTTATTCTATGTGTCCTCAGTCTTTTTCTCTAAATATGCTTATATGTTTTCTACCTCAAAAAATATATAACAAGAAACAAGTTAATGAACCCTCCTTGCACTTAACTTGCTCATCTAGGATCAACCTCGTTATCTTCTTCCTTCTTTGATTATTGCATTGCTCCCCATGTACATTTCCTTGCATTTCCTGAGTCCTTAAGCTACTGAGATCTGGCTTCTTGACTCACACTTCACTGAAACAATTCTAGTCACTGCCTTTGTGTAGCCCACAATCTACACTTGATGACAGACATACAAAATTAAACAGTTAATTACAAAACAAATGCATGACTCCTTTCCCAGGTTTGGATTAAAGTGCCTCTTATTGCATTTATTTTTTTATTTTTTTATTCCTTTTGTAACGCTTGCAGCTCGGTACTTCAATTATGTTTTCATTTCTTTTTATCTTTAATAAATGGCCATATGTTTAAAGGTGGATATTGTATCTAGTTCACCATTTTAACACGCCCATACTGTAAAACAGTAAGCATTTGATAAAGTTACTTAAATAATGAAAATGAATAAAGAAATGCAAGGAGTCATTCTCTATCCCCAAAAACTTATAATAGGAAATTTATAGCAATAAATATATACATTGAGTGGAAATTCCAAAAATTCTTCCTGCAAATCAATTTTTACAGAGATTTAGAGAGATTTCAGACTACTTTAAACCCACCCAGGACAAAAACTTAAAGTATAAAGAAGTATAATTATAAATATTTGGAGAGTAGGCTCAGACAATGTTGAAGAATCCAAATATAGACTATATTAGAAGGAATCTATTTCTAATTTGTTTCTCAGGAAATACAGTGTAGGCGACATCACACCAATTCTCCCTTCTCCAGGAATTACCACCCGTGCAGAGAGGTGAGCTCCCAGAGGCTGTGTTAGCACAAAGCAACTGCTCCCTTGTTCACTGCTGACTATCCAGGAGAAGGTGCCTTAACCAAGCTGCACCAGTCAGATTCTCTGTCACAGAAACTTAGATTTTGGAAATGAGAGACAGAAAGTGACGAGCTGTTAAAGAAGAAAAAAAGCCATGTTCCAAGTATTTGCGAATGCAAGTGCCTGTTTCAGGATTCCAGCCTGGCAGCGCTTTATAAGGCAACCTACCCTGGATCTCTTTGAAAACCATGCCCCTATTTTATATTGAGAATCAGAATAATGGCCAATAAAACGTATGTAAATACCATGTTTTGTTTGCACATTTATTAGTTGATGGACACTTGGGCTGATTCTATATTTTAGCAATTGTGAATAATGCTGCTATGAGCATTGGTGTGCAAATGTCAGTTTGCATTCTTGCTTTCAGTTCTTCTGAATATCTTCCTAGTAACGGGATTGCTGGATCATATGGCAGTTTTATATTCAGCTTCTTGAGGAACCGCCAAACTGTCTTCCACGGAAGCTGTACCATTCTACATCCCCACCAACAGTGAATAAGTGTTCCTACTTCTCCATATCCTCTCCAGCACTTGTATTTTTTAAAAAATAGTGGCCATTCTACAAGGTGTAAAATGGTATCTCATTGTAGTTTTGATTTGCATTTCCCTAATAGCTGGTGATGTTGAGCACTTTTTCATATGTTTTTGGCTATTTGTATTTCATCTTTGGAAAAATGTCTATTCAGATCTTCTGTCCATTTTTAATTGGGTTGCTTGTCTTTATTGCTGAGTTGTATGCTCTCTCTATATAATATGGATATCAAACTCTTATTGGATTTGTGGTTTTTCTTTCATTGCTCATGCTCTGGGTATAAGACTGAAGAACCTGCTGCCTACCATAAGATCTTGAAGATGTTTCCCTACATTTTCTTCTAGGAGTTTTATGGTTGTTGCTGTTATATTTAGGTCCTTGATCCATATTGAGTTAATTTTTATATAAGGTGTGAATGGGGTCTTTTTCTTTCTTTTGGTTATGGACATCCAGTTTTCCCAGCACTGTTTGTTGAATAAACTATTTTGGCCCAGCTGGGTGGGCTTGACAGCCTTGTCAAAAATCACTTGACTGTGGATATGAGGGTCTGTTTCTGAGTTCTTGATTTGGTTCCATTGGTCAATCTGTCTGTCTTTATGCCAGTACCTTGCTGCTTTTACCATGGGAGCTAAAGTATAAGCTTTAAAGTCAGGAAGTGAGAGTCCTCCAACTTTGTTCTACTCTTTAAAGATATTTTTTGGCAATTTGGAGCCCCTTACCCTTCCAAGTAAATTTGACAATTGGCTTTCCCATTCTGCAAAAAAAGGCTGTTGGGATTTTCATTGGGATTGCATTGTATCTGTAAATCAGTTTGGATAGAATTGGCATGTTAACAATATATAGTCTTCCAATTCATGAACATGGATTGTCCTTCCATTTATTTAGGTCTTCTTTGGTTTCTTTTAGAAATGTTTTGTAGTTTTCAGAATACAGTTCGTTCATGCCCTTGGTTAAGTTTATTCCTAAATATTTGATTCTTTTAGCCACTATTATGAGTGGAATTTTTTTTTCTGACTTCCTCCTCAGATTACTCATCATTAGTATTTAGAAACAGTACTGATTTTTGCCAGTTAAACTTGTATCCTGTCACTTAGCTGAAATTGTCTATTAGTTGTGGTGGCTTTCTTATGGATTTTTTTGGGATTTTCTAGATATAGGATAATATAAGCAAATAGCAAAAGTTTTACTTCTTCCTTTTCTATTGGGTGTCTTTTATTTCTTTCTCTTGCCTAGTTCATTGCTTTAGCTAGAACTTCTAGCACAATATTGAATAATAGTGGAGACACTGGGCATCCTTGTCTTGTTCCTGATCTCAGCAGGAAAGCTTTCAGGCTTTCCCCGTTGAGTAGAACTCTAGCTGTGGGTTTTTCATATATGCACTGAACTATTGAGAAAACTTCCTTCTACTTTATCTTTTGGAATGTTTTTTTATCAAGAAAGGATGCCATATTTTGTCAAATCCGTTTTCTGCATCAATCGAGAGAAGAATGTAATTTTTCTTCTTCGATTTATTAATGTGGTTTATTACACTAATTGATTTCCCTGTGTTGGACCACCCTTGCATACCTGGGATAAAACCCACTTGATTGTGGTGTATCATTCTTTTAATGTGCTTTTGGATTTGGTTTGCCAGTATTTTGTTGAGGATTTTTGCAAATATATTCATTAGAGAAATTGTTCTATAATTTTCTTTCTTCATTGTATATTTATCTGGTTTTGATATTAGGGTGATGTTGGCTATAGAGAATGAGTTTGGTTGTTCTTTCCTGTTCAGTTTTTTTTAAAGAGTTTGAGCAAGATTGGTATTAGATCGTCTTTGAATGATTGGTAGAATTCACCTGTGAATCCCTCTGGCCCCGGGCTTTTCATTTTGAGGATGTTTTTAATGACCGTTTCAATCTCATTACTTGTAATTGGCTTTTGAGGCTTTTATTTCTTCTAGGGTCAGCATAGGTGGTTTGTGTGTTTCTAGGAATTTGTCCATCTCATCTACATTGTCTAGTTTTTTGGTGTAAAGTTGTTCATAGTATCCTCTTATGATTTCTCTTATTTTCTGCAAGGTCAATGGTAATGTCCCCCCTTTCATTTTTAAAAATTTATTTATGTCCATCTTCTCTCTTTTTTCCTTTCTCAGCCTAGCTAAGGATTTGTAAATTTTGTTGATCTTCTAAAGGAAGCAACTTTTGGTTTTGTTGATTCTCTGTATTGATTTTTTTCTTGATTTCATTTATTTCTGCTCTGATCTTTCTTTCCTTTGGCTTGGTTTGGTATTAGTTTGCTGTTCTTTTTCTAGTTCCTCCAGGTAGTGTTTGATCCTCAATTTGAGCTCTTTCTTCTTTTTTAATGTAAGCATTGAGGGCTGTAAATTTCCTTCTCCGCACTGCCTTTGAGGTGTCCTATAGGTTTTGATATGTTGTGTTTTCATTTTCATACATCTCAAGATATTTACTGAATTCTCTTGCAATTTCACCTTTGAACCACTGGTTCAAAGAGTATGTTGTTTATTTTCCATATATTTATGAGTTTTCCCTTATTCCGTCCATTATTGATTTCCAGCTTCATCCCATTATGATCAGAGGAAGTGTTTTGTATAATTTCAATGTTTTTATTTTTATTAAAACCTGTCTTGTGACCCAACTTATTGTCTATTCTGAGATGGATCCATGAATGCTTGAAAAGAATATATATCCTGCTGTTTTGGGGTATAATGCTCTATAAACGTCTGTTACGTCTAGTTCATTTACCATATTATACAAGCTCTGTTTCTTTATTTATCCAGATGTTCTATCCAAAATTGAGAGTGGAGTATTGAAGTCTCTAACTATTATTACAGAGACATCTATGTCTCCCTTCAGTTTTGCCAGAGTGTGCATCATGTATCTTGGTGTACCCAGGTTGGGTATATAAATATTTATTATACTTATTTTTCTTGGTGAATTGTCCCTTTGTATATTATATAATGACCTTCTTCATCCCTTATAACAGTTTTGCATTTAAAATCTATTTTCTGATATTAGTATCGCTACTCCGGCTCTTTTTTGGGTACCATTTGTGAGGAATATCTTTTTACAACCTTTCACTTTCAATGTGTTTTTGTCCTTACACCTGAGGTGAGTCTTTTTAAGACAGCATATAGATGGTTCATAGTTTTTTAAATCCAGTCTATCAGTCTATGTCTTTTATTGGGGAGTTGAAGCCATTAACATTCAATGTTATTACTCTAAAGGCTTTATTTACTTAGTCCATTTTATACTTTGGCTTTCTGTTGTTAAATCTTACTGTTGTCTGTCTTTTTACCCTTTAATTTACCCTTTCTAATAATCTTCATTTCTCCAAGTCTCCTGCCCTTGTTTTTTCCTTTCAGGCTGCAGTAGCCCTTTTAGTATCTCTTTTAATCCTGGCCTTTTGGTAACATGTTCTCTCAGTTTTTATTTGTCTCTGAAGACTTTAAATTCACCCTCATCTTAAAAAAAGATTTATTTTATTTATTTATTCTCCCCCTCCTAGTTCTTTAGCACTCACTGTCTGCTCTCTGTGTCCTTTTGCTGTGTGCTCTCTGTGTCTGCTCATCTTCTCTTTAGGAGGCACTGGGAACTGAACCTGGGACCTCCCAAGTGGGAGAGAGTCACTCAATCACTTGAGACACCTCAGCTCCCTGCTTTGTTGTGTCTCTCATTGTCTTTCCTCTTTGTGTCTCCTTGTTGCGTTACCTTGTTGTGTCAGCTTGCCATGCCTGCCCATTGCACCAGCTTGCTGTCTTGCTCATCTTCTTTAGGAGGCACAGGAAACCGAACCCAGGATCTCCCATGTGGTAAGTGGGAACTCAATCACTTAAGCCACATTTTTGAGGTCCCTCAACCTCATTTTTGAAGGACAGTTTTGCAACATTCAAAATTCTTGGCTGGCAGTTTTTCTCTTTCAGTACCGTAAATACATCATACCACTTTCTTCTCACCTCCATGGTTTCTGTTGAGAAATTCCCTTTTATGTGATGCTTTGCTTTTTTCTTGCAGTTTTCAAAAACCCCTCTTTATCTCTGATATTTGTCACTCTGAATAGTAGGTGTCTCAGAATAGGCCTATATGGATTTGTTCTGTTTGTGGTGCATTGAACTTCTTGGATTTTGATATTTATGTCTTTAATAAGGGTTAGGAAGTTGGTGGTCATTATTTCCTCAAATATTCTTTCTGCCCCTTTTCCATTCTCTTCTCCTTCTGGGACACCAATAACACATTTGATTATGCATTGTATGTTGTCATTCATTCCCTGAGACCCTCTTCCATTTTTTTCCATTCTTTTCTCTTTCTCTTCTCCTGTCTTTTCCAGCCCAGGTGTTCTGTCCTCGAAATCACTTATTCTGTCTTCTATCAATTCAAGCCCCCTGTTACATGCCTGTAATGTACTTTTAATCTCATCCATTGTGTCTTTCACTCACACAAGCTCTGTCACTGTTCTTTGCAGGCTTTCAAATTGTTCTTTATGCTCATCCAGTGTCTTCCCAATATCTTTTATTTCTTTAGTCATATATTCCTTCAATTCTTTGAATTGATTTAGGAGATTTGTTTGATTAGCATTGATTAATTGTCTTAAATCCTATATCTCTTCAGGATATTTGATTTGTTCCTTTGTCTGGGCCATCTCTTCCTGTTTTCTAGTATGGCTCATAAGTTTTTGCTGATGTCTAGGCATCTGAATCTGTTGGTGAATTTACTCTGATGGTCATTTTCTCTCTCTTGCCAAGTGTTCTTTTCACAGATTTTCCTTGATTTTTGGTTCAACTCATTCTGAGTCTTTAAAATTGCCCAGATTAAGTTATAAAAATTGGGCCAGTGACTCACTAATGGGGTGCAGATTTTCTTCCAGGAATTGGGGCTAAAGATAGACCTAAAAGCAGTTTTTCTCCTTGCAGTTTCCTGGTGGACAGCAGATGGTGCTCGTTGTTGAACCTTTCCAGGGGGGTGTTTCTTTCAACCTACACTTGCCCTTGTTTCTGGTCTGGCAGAGCCTGGATTCTAAGTGGGCTCTGCTGGCTGAATTCACTGAAGAGAAACCACTGTCTGCCCTCTAATGTCCCTCTCTCTTCCCTTGTAAGAGCTGACAGGGAGGAAGACGTCTGTTTCCCTCTCAGATGGCTGCAATGAGCCATGGGCTTTATTCAGGCTTAATGTCTTGAGGGTGGGGGATGGGGCCCTTCCCGGCCACCGAGGGGGTTTACTAATTCATGTTTGTTGTTTCAGGGTCTTTGTCTCTCTGTCTGTTGCCCTCCTGGGTGTTGCTGACCCCCAAAGCAAGTCACTTGGATCTTTTTCTGTTGTTTTTGTGAGAGAGTTGAGCTCTGCCTGTCTACTCTGATGCCATTTCCCAGAATCACAACTGAGTTTTGATGCACACACAGCTTAAGAATGCAAGAGTGGGCTTTCCTCCTAAGCATGGACATCTGTGGAGCTTGGGTGTCAGTCAACATGTGTTTTTGTGATAATGGAAAGTTCCAATTAATCTGGTGAATTGGTTAGGGGGAAATCTGAGGTTGGGCTTCTACTGTATTATGTTAGGAAAATGATCTTTATGTAAAGAATGGCAGCCTTTGGAAACTTAGAATCCCACATCTCTGATTTTAACTTTTATGAATGTTTACGAAGAAACTTAAAAAACATTATGCCAATTTTGGTAAGGAAGAAATAAAGCAAACAGTGTGTGTGTGGGGTGGACAATGACGATGCATATCACTCATCAGAGGCAACCAACACAGTGCCATCCCTGAGTCTTGAAAAGATTGCCTCATATTAGAATGCAAGGAAGACTCCTTTCACCAGCACTATTTTCACGTTTTTGGTGTTTTTTTTTTTTTTTTCCTTTACCCAGAAAGCATCTCTTTGAATAGCCCGTTATCCACTCATTGAGCAATGCGATTGTGACTTTTGGTCTTGGGGGACTTAATATTGTGTTTCAGGTGTTGTGATCAGGTGTAAACACATCTGCCATTTTCCCCTTGGCTTAGGACAGAAGCAGCTGCCATGTAAATGGGCCCAGAACACACAGGGAATGCTGAAAATAGGAAAGTTGAGTGATTTACTATTTCAGAGAAGTAACATTGATTATTATTAATTTCAGAAAACAACAAAATGGGTGAATGTGTGAGGTTCTCTGCAGCTACTGCATATACTTTGTCAGTCAATCCTCCCAACAGACTTATGTGGTAGGAACTTTGATCTATGATCCGTATTCAAGGAAGCTGAGGCTCAGAAAAATCAAGTCAATTGCCAAAGATTGAACAGCTAGTGAATATGTGATGCCATGTTCAAGCTTTTCCCTCCTTATAAGTTCAGCTCCTTTCCTGACATGAAGTGTCCATATGTGCAGGCCAGGAAGGGGGAAACATGGGGAAACTAAGAAGATATTGTGCTTGGGATTTTGAGTGGAGCTTTTCCCTGTCTAGAGACCATAGATGCTATGATTAGTGCAAGTCTTCAGAGCTAGGAGTAATTCTAAAAAAAATGATAATCATCATCTTAAAAATGATTTCTCATATTCAAGCATCAGTTTAGAGGACAAAGCTTCTGAGTCCTTCCCATGTAAATAGAACATCCCCATCTACATAATTTTAGGTTAATGAACTTGGTTAATTTCCAAAGTTTTAATAGGTTAAGACCAGAATATTCATTTATTTAAAAGACTGTTATCACTAGTACATGTTATTTGTGAAATAAAGTAAGTGCATTAATGCATGGAAACAAATGTGGATTAGATTATCTCTGGAAATTATTTTGAAACAATTGTCATAGATAATGTTTTTCTTTTGATAAAAGAAACAAAATTTCCTGGTAACTTTAGAAGGGGTGTATAGAATTTCTTTTTATTTCTTTAAGGAGAAAGGAAAAAATAAGTAAAACTAGGGCTTCAATGGACTGGTTTGCCTCAAGTGTATTTACTATTTTTTTCTTTATTAGAGAAGTTGTGAGTTTACAAAACAATCAGGTATAAAATAGAGGATTCCCATATACCACCCTATTATTTACATCTTGCATCAGTATGAAATATTTGTTACAATTGATGATAGCATATTTTTGTATGCACTTTGCATCAGTACCCCATTGGCTGACTAATACAGGGAATTCAATCCATTAATATTCAATGTTATTATTGTAAAGCCATTACTTCTTCATCCATTTATTCTTTGGCTTTAAGTTGGTGTATCTTACTACCGTCTTTTTTTCTTTAACCCTTTAAGTTACCCTTCCCATTAATCTTCATTTCTACAGTCTTCTCCAAGTCTCTCTCCCTTGATTTTTCCTCTCAGAATGTAGCATTCCATTTAGTATCTCTTGTAAATACAATTTTATAAACATACTCTCTCAGTATTTGTTTGCGAAGATTTTAAAGTCATTCTCATTTTGAAGGACAGTTTTTCCATATAATGAATTCTTTGCTGGCAGTTTTCTCTTTCAGTGTCTTAAAACATCATACCACATTCTTCTTCCCTCCATGGTTTCTGATAATAGATTGGCACTTAGTCTTATTGATAACTTTCCATGTATGTGATGCAATGCTTTTTCCTTGCTGCTTTCAGAATCCTCTCTTTATCTCTGGCATTTTTCATTCTGAATAGTAGGTTTCTCAGAGTAGTTCTATTGGGGTTTGTTCTGTTTGGGGTGCATTGTCCTTCTTTGATATTGATATTTATGTCTTTCTTAAGAGTTGGTAAGTTTTCTGTCATTATTTCCTCAAATATTCTTTCTGCCCCTTTTCCATTCTCTTCTACTTCTGGGACACTAATAACATGTATGCTTGTGTGTTTCGCATGTCATTCAATTCCCTGAGACCCTGTTCTATTTTTTCCATTCTTTTCTCTTTTTGCTCTCCTGTCTTTTCAAATTCAGATCCTCCTAGTCGCTACGTCTGTCTTCGAGTAATTCAAACCTGTTATTATGTGCCTCTAATGTATTTTTTTTAAGGAGGTATCAGGGATTGAACCTGGAACCTTGTACATGTAAAGTTCTCCCTCAACCACCGAGCTACACCTGCTCCACACCTCTAATGTATTTTTAATCCCATCCATTATGTCTTTCATTCCCATAAGCTCTGTTACTTCTTTGCAGGCTTTCAAATTGTTCTTTATGCTCACCCAGGGTCTTCTTAATATCCTTTACCCTTTTGGTCATGTTTTCCTTTAACTCCTTGAGTTGACTTAGGAGATTTGTGTGATTATCATTGATTAGTTGTCTTAAATCCTATATCTCTTCAGAATATTTGGTTTGTTCCTTTGTCTGGGCCATCTCTTCCTGTTTCCTAGTATGGCTTTTAAGTTTTTGCTGATGTCTAGGCATCTGAATCTGTTGGTGAATTTACTCTGATGGTCAGTTTCTCTCTCTTGCCTAGTGGTTTTCTTTTTTTTTTTCACGGCTCTTCCTTGAATTTTGGTTCAACTTATTCTAAGTCTTAAAATTGTCAGCATAAGTTATCGAAATAGGGCCAGGGACTCACTAATGGGGCACAGAACCTTTCCCAGAGGCTTGTGATGAGAGACCCCTAAAAGCAGTTTTTCTCCTTGCAATTTCCTGGCTGGCCAGCAGATGGTGATCCTCAGTGAACCTTTCCATGGAGGTATCTCTTTCAACCTCCATTTTCCCTTGCTTCTAGTCTGGCCAGAGCCAAGATTCAAAGTGGGCTTTGCTGGCAAATTCACTGAAGAGAAACCACTCTCTGTCCCTGCTATACCCTCCCTTTTTCCAGGGAAGAAGATGTCTCTTCCCTTCTCAGTTGGCTGCTAACCGCCAGGGGTTTTATCCAGGCTGTGTGCCTGGAGGGTGGGGGCTGGGGCTGTTCTGATTCATGGTTTTTGTTTCAGCTTCTTTGCAGGATGCATAGCACTTCATGGTTTGCAGATCCCCGAAGCAGGTCCCTCGGACAGCTTTTTGCCCTTCTTTGGTTGTTTTGTGAGTGTGTTGAGCCCTGCCTGCATACTCAGGATCATCGACCCTTGTCTGTTAATTCATGGCCCTCGGTTACAGAACCTAGTTATGAAACTCTTCTTTGGAGTCCAGGTAATTTACCAAGATCTTTCCAGTGTATTGTTTCTTTTCCTTCTTCTTTTTTTAAATAGCCAAACTTTATTTTCCTTACCACCCAAACTTCATATGTCATCTATTTTAAGATACATATCTTTTCCATTTTACCATCTCTGAAATTAGAAAGAATCTTTCAGTTAATGGTGTCTCACAGTCTCTCTCTCAATCAGGTTGCTTTGGTGACATTGCCTTTGCATGAGTAAACTTGGTCATAATTTTTTATATTGTCGCTTCATGACTTCTGTGCATTGCTATGACTACATGTGAAGTCTAATTGAAATAATTAGCATAGATTAACTGCTGTAAAAACAGCCTTCAAGTTCTCAGTGGCTTTACTTAATAGACTTATTTTATGTCCACAAAACAGTGCATATACTCAGAGTTGCCCTTTTGTATAATGATACAAAAAGAGACTTGATCACATGGGAAAAATAGCCCTTATTCTTGGTCTGAAAGATTCAATAACATATAGATATCACTTCTCAAAATAAAATAAAGTAAAACAAACAAAAACTATAATATTGTATGTCAAAATGGGAGTGAATTACATGGCTGTATAAAGTTGTCAAGACTCATCACACAGTACATTTAAAATCTGTGCATCTCACTAAATAAAAATTATACTTCAATTTAGAAAAACCTAAAAAATAAAACCATTAGCTATTTGGGAAAGAATAGCAATTCAAGAGGCTATACCATACATCAAAGTTCATAAATATTAATAATTAACGGGAGTGGTATATTAATAAACAAACTAATGAAATATAATAAAACATCCAGAAATAGACCCAAATACATACATGAATTTAATATATGATGAAGTAGCCATCAGAAGTTCAATCAACTATTCAATGAGTATTGCTGGGATAACTGAATCTCTATTTTCTTGGTTGGAGAAAGGAAGGCAGGCAGGAGGCAAGAAGGAAGGAAGGAGAAAGAAAAGTCAATTCATGCTTGAGAAAAGTTCTCTTGGACGTTATAGAAGAATTACATTCTTTGACTATCTATCCTCTTTCCTGAAATCTTGGTGTCACAAGGATCATGATAACTACTTTGAAATGAATAACAGAGGAGCTCTTTATTGCAGAATCCTGACACTATATTTCCAATGTGTGCACAGCATTTCTCCTTCCCAGCAGTCCTCTACTTCCTACAGAATATGGGTATGCTTCAAATCTACAACATAATATTTGTTTAATGAATAAACATAGAGAAACTCTTGCTCTTTTTTATATGGTGGAAAGGCATCAGAATACATCTCCTGTGATTGCCCACTAAATTAGAATTTCCAATTGCCATTGATTTATATGTATAAGCAGGGCTATCAATGGGTCTCCATGTTAGACACATAGGGGCACGCTTTCCTTTTCATTCTTCTCTTTCCCATCTTTAATGGGTTTGACCTTGATCCATGCTTTGAATTATCATAGAGGATTATTTTATTATTATGCAGAACTTACACATATTTCAGTGAGAGCAACGAGAATCACTGAGAGAGTGGAATACTAAAAATAACGTTGAATATAACCTGACACCCATGTCTGTATGCTGCATGGAACAGAATTATCCATATCATCCCACAGTTTGAACGTGTTGCATTTTAGAAAGGCAGAGTCTGGAGGGGAGTCTTTTTGAGTGCCTCTACCAGTGTCACTTTTAATCATAGGGGCACATTTCTGCGGAGCTTCTCAGACCTAAGGCTCAGAGATTACCTTTGCATGGTTAGGTTAACTGACATCAATAGCTCACATAATTTTCTGATTTTCTGCCTGGTTTTTCCTTAAACTAATTTGAAACCACTTTCTTTAGTTTCTTAAAATTTAGAATCAAGCTAAGAGAAAGGCTTTTTAAGTTTTGAGGGAAAAAAATCAATAACTAACCTTAAATGCTCAGTTAAGGCAGCATTCCATTCTCTAGGAGAACAATAGAAAATACTTCATCAAATACAATTTTCAAGAATGAGCCTTTTAAATGATAAATGGCTTTCAATATTAAGCCTCAATTACCATGATTGGGATATGTGCATATTTTACCAAGAATATTATTTTTCCCTCTGGTTTTCCCACTGCGTTGTGTATTGGCATAACTGGAAGAATCTATATGTAACTGGAAGAGTTTACCATCCCCTTTCTCAATTTTTAACTATACTCTCTGTCTCCCTGCCCCACCCCCATGGAAGATTGAAGTAAACAAAATAACTTAATTGAGTCCTAGTGAGAATGGAGAAACTGAAGTCCTTTGGGCTTCATGAGGAAGCAGCTGTTAAAGATAACGTGCTTCCTCTGTTATTTTGCCTCCAGGTGGAAGAGAACAGAACCAAACTCTGCTCTGCACCCTAATAACCTTGATGTTTCCATGGAAGAGAATTAAACACTAATTAGGCATTGGAGGAAAACATTTCCTTCCTCAGTATAGATTTACAATGTTCTCTTCCTGAAAATTGATATTCTGGAGACAGGAGTGTGTGTGTTTGATTTAACAGGTTCAATAGTTAAAGAAGCAGCAGTGCCTGCAGTTCGCACTGATAGAGGTATTGCAAAGTAAACGTGACCTGGAGGACTTTAAACCACACTGGAGCACGGGCCACGGAGCACCAGAGCATCCCTCTGCCCAGTGTTGGGGAGGTGGTATAGCAGGCATCAGAGAGCGTGATTTCAGAGTGATTAAAAAAATAGTTACCAGAGGTGGGGGGCAGGGACAATGGGGAGTTAATGCAAAATGAGTGTAGCATTTCTCTTTGGGGTGAGGGTACTGAAACATTGTAATGTGATTAATCCCATTGAATGGTATGCTTGGGAGGGGCAGGGATGGGAAGATTTATGAGATACATATTTCCACAATTTAAAAAAAATGAGGGAAGCAGATGTGGCTCAGGCGACTGGGCTCCTGCCTACCACAGAGAAGGTTGCTGGTTCAGATCCCAGTGCCTCCTAAAGAAGACAGCTAGCTGGCGTGACAGGCAGGTGTGGCAAGCTGACACAACTAGACACAGGAAGAGAGAACATAATGAGAGACACAAGAAAGTGGGGAGCAGAGGTTCCCAGTGCCTCCTAAAAAAGACAGAGAGCTGATGCAACAAGATGATGCAACAAGAGACGCAGGAAGGAAAAACAATGAGAGACACAAAAAAGCAGGGAGTGGAGGTGGCTCAAGAGATTAGGCACCTCCCTCCCACATCGGAGGTCCCAGGTTTGGCCCCCAGTGCCTCCGAAAAAAGAAACAAGGAAGACAAACAGACACAGCAAGTGCAAACAACAAAGAGGGTGGGGAGAAAAAAATAAAATCTTAAAAAAAAAAAGAAAGAGGGAAGTAGATGTGGCTCAAGCGACTGGGCTCCCATCTACCAAATAGGAGGTCCAGGGTTCAGTTCCCGGGGCCTCCTGGTGAAGGCGAGCTGGCCCGCGCGGCGAGCTGGCCCATACGGAGTGCTGGCCCATGTGGAGAGCTGGTGCAGCAAGATGACACAACAAAAAGAGACACAGAGGAGAGAAAACAAGAGACACAGCAGACCAGAGAGCTGAGGTGGTGCAAGAGATTGAGCTCCTCTCTCCAACTCCAGAAGGTCCCAGGATCAGTTCCCAGTGCTGCCTAAAGAGGAGACAGGCAGACACAGAAGAACACGCAGCGAATGGACACAGAGAGCAGACAGCGAGCGCAAAAACAATGGGGGTGGGGGTGGGGGGAGGGATAAATAAAATCTAAAAAGTGAAAGAAAAAAAAAAATAATGAAGCAGATTTTTCTTGTATGCTCCAAAAACGGAAGCTCCAATAAGGCAGAGATTTTTGTCCATGTTGCTTACTGCTATAACCCAAGCATCGAGAATAGAAGAGTATGCAGCAAATGGCAGGTTTTAAACATTTTTTTGATATGTGAATGAGCGCCTGAATTTGTAGATTAATAGTCATGCCTGATACAAGTTACAATGACGGTGATGGGTGTATGCACATTTCATGCCTAAATGCAACCATGTAAGTTTAGGGTAAATGTTTTAGCAAATGAAAGAAAGTTTACATAATGTTGTGGATTCAGTTCACTTCCTCTTCTCTTTTGTCTTGTCTTGTCTTGTCTTCTCTCTGGTTTGCCTCCAGCAAAGTTAGGGATTATCCCCCTCTCATGAGATACAGGAATTCCTGGGTGGGGAATGGATGCTGTGATTGAAGAGAATTTCCCGTCTGAACATGCTGGTGATTATAGGGAGGCTGCTAGTGTTAAGAGCTCTAACATTTTGTAATAGTGATAAAAATTGGTGAGTTGTAGGAGTGGTCTGTTTTGGTGGGGAAAAGTGCTATATCTCTGGCTTATTTTACATTTATCTACCGACTATACACCTCCATATTGTCAACACTCCGGGTGAGACAGATTGAGCTCCAATCTATCTCAATCTCACTTTATTCCCAATGCTGGTTTTTGATATGGCTTCTTTAAGGATTGCAAAATGGGGCCACTATTATTGAGGTGAAACTACGGTGGTGGAAGTAACGGTTAAAATGGAACTGGACAGGAGCGACACTTCCAACCATCTTTCTCTTTGACTGCTTTGCTCTCAGGTCTTTTAGAATATAGGTCTTTGTGACTCTGTATTTATAGCCTGCCCGTTGGAAAACCATGCAGAGCTCAGGTAGGATTAGGGAAAGTGCAGGGAGGAGATAAGTCAGTGCTTCCTGTTTCTAAGTATGTGTTAAACCAGGGAAGCTTGCTGGGGTACAAGACCACACAGAAGCCTGGGGAAAAGTACCAGCTCGTCAGAAGGGTGAACTTCTTCTTGGAGGGTTTTCTATGTACGTGTCCTTCATGGGGGTAGCTTTGGTGCTGAAGACTCTACCAAGTGGATGGTCAAGAATTCAAAGTCCCGGTTCTGAATCTCTTTCTTACAAAAAGACATTACTAATTATAGCATATTATTTGCTGTATCTGGAGAAATACTTTAAAATAAGTATTTTTTTGTTTAAATAACATAGCCTCAAAATCCTAGGCCAAAAATATGCTCCCCATGGATATTGACTAATAGATTGTTTTCTTCTCTAATCAAGAACAACAAAGAAATCATTTATGTATATTGAAGGTACCTACAGTGGACATGGAGTTGCCAAAAGCGAGGGAACTAGAGTTCCTGTACAATGGGCTGTTGTAAGAGGCGATTTTGTAGAGGGCGTAGAGTATTTGGAGGGCAGCTATGGGTTTTCTTATGAGGAAATTGGGGAAAGGTAAAGAATATTTTGCATAAGACTTCATAAAAATTATGTTATTCACTATTCATCAGAATACTGATTTTTGGAGACAGCTTTCTTTGATCATTAAACCAGACCAAGAAAATAGCATTATGGCCTTGGTTTCAGTCAGAGTTCTTAGATATAAGAAACTGATTCTGACAATTTAAGCAGAAAAATATTTTAGTTTAGTAGCAGATGGATGTCATATTTGAGGAAGATAATTACAAAGTCTAAAATTGGCATAGAATTAATGTCTAGAAAGAATTCTAATAAATCAATAAAGAAAAGGTAGAGAACCAAAAAAGAAAAATGGCCATAGGATATGAGTCAACAATTCACAGAAAAGGAAACTCAAATAACTAACAAATACAACAAGTAAATAAACAACTTGTACTCAAGAAAACTAACAACCTTTAGATTGTCAAAAGTAAGAGGGAAGGATCTGCCCAGTTCTGGTGAGGAGGCAAAGAGAGACATAGACCAATGCAGCCATTCTTCATATTTCCTACAACCCATTAATCTTTTTCAGAGTGTAAACCCCAGAGAAGGTAATGTGTAGGTCTGTGAGTGGGTATGCATGAGGATGTTTATTTAAGCATTGTTTATAGTAGCAAGGATTTGGAGGCAACCTAATTTTTCATAAGTAAAATCTGATGAAGGTTATTATTAATATGTATACTATGTGGCAGAGGCAATGAATTACAGATGTAAATAAAAAAGTATACAAAAACACAGAGATATCTTAAAATTGGAGTGTTTAGTGAAAAAAACAGAATATCAGGGAAGAAATAGCCCAACATTTTAATTCTTCTGCCTTCCATTTACCTGCCAGTTCTTCCTCTTGACCAAATCCAATCAGAAGCCAGCTATCAGGGGACTCTTGGTGATGAAATTCACAAGGATCTACTTCTTTGACACAAAGAAGGACAGAAAAGGGTGGAGAATGGATCTGGACGAGGAAATGGAGAAAACCTAGCACATCCCATGCACATCTCATGCCTTTTACTATATAGCATCCATTCTTGACATTTATCAGATGAATAAATTGTCATCTGCAAACTGGGGAGACACAAAGTCCCATTGGCTACCACATGGTGATGGACTGATGCAACTCAATCATAATTTCAAATGGAGTCTTATGGTAATATTAGCCACTCCCAGGATCTTTCATGCAAAGTATTCGGGAAAGGGGATAAAAAAATAATAAATAATCAATGAATACAAAATATGCCATAGAACCTGGCTCTGTCTCTGGTTATTAGGCCAGAGATGATGATATTTTTTTCGTCCCACACCCCTTACATGTTTCCCTTAGTCTCTGCTGGCATTTTAGCTGGACAGGTGTCTTGATTGAGTGGGGTGTCAAAAATCTTCATTCATGAAATATCTGAGATTATCGAATTCCTGTCCTTATTGAGTTGCTGCATTTTATATTGATTGTTATTACTGTACATTGGAGTACTAAGAGGTTCCCAAGAGAATCCACTGGATTCTAGACTTAGTCTTCCCTGCCCTTGTTGTACATCCACCACTCAATTTCCCTTTGTTGATTGGAAAAAGTCAGTACAGTAACAACCTTCCTTACCTCTTGTTTCAGGGGCATGAGAAATCCAAAATGGCTAGGAGGTATTCTCACCTTTCGCTGTACCCTGGAGGAAGTGTTTTTCCCCTGAGATTAGGGTCTCCTTACCTGATGAGCCCAAGGTCATGGGGACAAGAAATAAAAATTCTTAAGTGGGTTATTAGGAGTAATAGGGAGAAAAGCCATTCTTATCTCCATCCTTTGTTTTTCCACATCCTTGAATTCTGGATGTGAGGGAATTGACCCCATAAATTGGCTGCTGGTTTATGACATGCTGTAGGATAGCACCCCAACTTCATGAGACATTGTCTCTCTCCCTGCCTTCAGCAGGCCATTCCACACTTCTACCAGGCCAGCTGCTTCTGAGGATGGAGGCTCCGTGAATTCTGCGCAGGAGCTCATGGCCACACTCATTCTGCCGTAGGAAGCAATGCTGTGGTCAACACTGTATGGTGAATGAATGAAACAGTCTAAATTTCAGTGGCAGAGAAGGCAAACCTTTCTCCAATGAGCGTAAACGAATGCCACCACATTAGAAAGTAGTCTGGTGGAAATGACCTGCTAGCAGGCGACTTGCTGCTCCCCCTGGGAAGTGGCTCCACACCCGGTGTCAGAGCCAGTCTCTACTGTGACCGCATGGAGCACTCAGATTCCCCATAGCTGGTGGGAGTGTTCATGCACGTGCAGCTTCCGTCCCTGACGCCAGGCCTCTTGGCTCCCGAGCAGGGACCAGGACGCTCGTCTTGCCCACCACGGGACCACTCACCGTGCCAGCCACCGTAACCTGGTTCCCTGCAAAGCGGAGCCTGGGAAAAAGCCTTGCATGCTGGTGGTTTAGTTGGGAAGTGATCCCCGAGAGAAAGAAACAAGGGGAATAAAACAGGGCAGGGAGGAAGGAAATGTGGGCAGGGCGCATCGTCGAGGTGCTGTGCTCTGGGTGACTGGGCCTCAGTGCTGCAGGCTTCTGAGGGGCTTGGAACCCGCTTCCAGGGTATGAGAGGGTCAGAGGCTATGTTCGGCTTCTGTCCTCGATTGGTCAAAGGGCACGTGTGTTGACTTTCATGGGCCAGGCGTTCGTGAGTACTGACTGAATTCCCACGGGTGACACCTGCCTTGTGTCAAGAAGCCCAAGGACAAGAAGCAAAGGCACATGGCAAGGGTCTGAGGTGAGGTGCTGGGGCTGCATGGAGCGGAGGCGTGCCCAGGAGCTGTCCGACGCGTCATTTAGTGACACAAGCACCAAGGGTGGAATACTGTGGAAAATAAGTGACTGACAGAGTTGGGGATGGGGTCCAGGAACCATCTTAGGGGATTTTAACCTGAAAATAACCTAGAAGAATCATTCTCAGGCTTCTAGAGCAATTTTGGAGGGATAATTATGTGCACAGGCACAGGAGTAAAATCATGGAGTATGCGGGGAAGTGAGCTGAAGTGGTCATTTTCTCAGCATCCCAGATCCAAGGGGCCTTTTAATTATATTTTAAGACGTTTGCAAAATACGCATATCCTCAGACTATGGGACTTTGAACAAGCCTCTAAATATCTTTTATCTTCAATTTCCTCTTGTGTGAAAATCACACTGGGCCGAGTAATCTCTAAGTTCTTTCTGACTCTTAGCGCTGTGCTTCTGTACATCATTTTGGACATACAGGCAGGTGAAATGAGTAGCTGCTGCCGATCTGTTCACCTATGTGTATAAATGCAGTTTGTCTACACAATGGTAGTGCTATAGAAATGGATTCAGAAACATAAAATGTGGAAAATTATGCCTTTTGCTTACCCCCTTATCATAACTGACTGAATATAGCTTCCTTCTTATAATGTGTAAGCAGTCTCGATTAGTTACTCAGCATCATAAGTATCACCTGTATTAAAATATTTTGCTCTTAAATTTCCTCCCCTTAAAATATAGTTGGCTTCATCCGGTACTGGGTAGATTAATAAGAATCATCTGAACTGGGAATGTTTGATAGTTATTTTCAAGATTCTGTTACTCTCTGTGGGCTACCTCTCTTGTCAAGGAGACAACAGTAGGGGCAGTAAACTGGCTTACCCACATGAGTATTCTGCACATTGAATAATATTTTATTTTGATAAGCCTTTTTGAGATAGTAGTTAATCGAAGTCACTTACTTATAAAGAGGAGAAAGTGTAAATAAAAGCGCTTCTGCACATAAACATTTTTACAAAATGCCAGGTAAAATGGATGAAAGAAACACCTTGCCCTGCAATCTGTAAGACTTTCTGATCCACTCTGGTCTTTCCCATAGCTATGACATTTAAATCTAAAACGATTTCACTGTAATTAGCAGCGCCCCTAAATCATTTCGAAAGTTGGCAGCTAATAGTGGACACAACGCTTTTAGAAGGTTATCTGGACATCGACACAGTACAGACTGCATGTCAAAATACTCCATAAATCTTCAGAGCTTTGAAAACTCCCAACCTTGAAAAATCTTTTCAAAGAATAAGTTGGTATTCACTGAATACATTTGCACTTACAGCAAAGTTTTCTCTTGTGCTTTTTTTTGGGTGCTAGAGCCCAAACATCAGTGGTTTTGTTAAGTGGCTTGGATGAAATCTTTCAAAATAAAATCTTCTTGTGATGATACTGAAGTCGACCTAACACTGCCCCAAACAGAAATTACCAGGCAGTTTTCTCTATGCACTCTATGTCTAGGTTTCAAATACTTTCTGTTATGGGATGAATCATGTGCCCCAGAAAGACGTGTTTGAGTCGTCGTTCCTGGTCCTGTGGATGTGAACTCCTTTGTAAATAGGATCTCTGCAGATCCTGTTAGTTACGGAATCAGGAGTATTAAACAGGAGGTGACCATGTGGAGGAGACGGCCGTGTGCCAGAGGCTGAGATTGAGTTACGGATTGCCTAAATGGCCCTGTTTTGGTTTCCTGGGCACTAAAACAAATACAATATGATGGGAATTTTCGGCTCACAGTTTCAGAGGCTAGAAGGTGTGTTCCTCCTGGGATTGGCATCTCTGTCTGGCCGGCAATCTTGGGGTTCCTTGGCTTTTCCATCACATGTCAGTGAATGTGCCAGTGTCTTCTTTCTCCTCCTAGTTCTGTTGACCTCCAGCTTCTGGCTACTCCCTGTGGCTTCTCTCTCTGTGTCTAATTTCCTTTGCTTGTAAAGACTGCAACCATATTGGATTATGGCATTCAGTTTGGCCACATCTTAATAACATTTTCAAAGGCCCTGTTTACAGATGGGCTCATACCCACAGGACCAGGGGTTGGAAACCAAACACAAATTCAATCCTCAATAGACCCCAACGGGGCCCTGCCCAGGAGTGAGTTTCCAGAGAAGGGGGCCCTGCACGAGGGTGTGCTGGGATGGGTTGACTGTGTTTTGCATCCACCTGTTAAAGAGAAGGGATGTGACTCATGGACCCAACCACCCATCTCAGGTGAAGTCAGGACTTGCACTTGTTGTGGAAGACCCTTTTGTCTGATGGCTTGGACCCCTTTGAAATGCATGGGAGAGCACAAGGTTTGTGAGGATTTTGTATTACATGAATCCCACCAGCCGGACTGAAAGGGGAGGGAAAAGAATGATCCCAAGGGCAGAGCCACAAATGCAAAGGCCTGGGGTGAAGAGATGCGCGTGGGCCAAAAGAGGGGCCGTTGCCCTGGTTTTGGGAGAGGGCAGGCCCACGCTGGCACTCAGAGGGCGGGGCCCCCAGTGCTTGGAGAGGATGGGCACTGCCCCTCTGGAAGGCACAGAGGACACAGCATCAAGCCACAGATAACGCTACGCCTGAAATCTAATGGAGTTTGTCCTGCTTGGGGACCATGACTCTTCTTCCTTCCAATCTATTTCTTCTGCAGTGGGGATGTCTGGCCTATGCCTGTTCCAACACTGTATTTTGGAAGCAGTTAAGTTGTTTCCTAGGCTTCACAGAGCTACAGAGGGAGAGGAATTTTGCCCTAGGATGGACCACACCTATGCTGATTGAGATGCAGTTTTGGAGTTGCTCCTGAAATGGCCACTTCTCTGGGGATGCTGGGATGGGGTGTTTTGCATATGGGAAGAGCATAGAGCCAAAAGGGTGCCCTCTTCTGGATTGAATCATGCCCCCCCCCCAAAAAAAAAAAAACATGTTCAAGTCCTAACTCCAGGTGGGCGTTAATGCTACTTAGAAGCAAAGCCAAGACCCAAAGTGTGGTGAGTGTAACGCCTTAGCGTTTCTTCTTGACTCCTTGTTGCTTGTAAGTAATTAGGAACTGCAGTAAGAGTGATATGTTATGTCTGATTTATGAACGTATTTTCTCACTAAATTCGTGCTGCACTTTCAATTCACAGGCAAATATTTCTCAGTTTTGTGGTGTTTCGGGGTGAAGTGAAGGCTGAGGAGGAGTGTAGCAGTTCCTGTCACTTATCCACAAGTACCAAACCCTTTTTGCTGTTTTCCTTCATTAGTGGGGTCTTAACTGACTCTCCTCAGAGATGTCTTTATCTCTGACCTTCAACACACTAGGCATTTTAATCACGTGTTATATATTTTTGCCTTCTTTTAAAGGCATATTTAAGTGAAACTAGGCCCTGATCAAGCATCAGTACATTTGCATATGTTTAGATTGGTTTGCATATATTTAGCCATTGAGTCTCTTTCAGGGTCTGAAGAGAAACCTTAGAAATGCCTATTATTCCCTCCCTCCCCCTGCCCAAATCACCTTGTCGGCTGTCCTGGACCCTGGGACCTTCTCCCCCACCCCCCACCCCCAGAGTTCATTGAATCACCTGAGGGACTGGTACCAGAGGAACTGTCTGAAGTGTTGGACTGATCGATCCATTTTTTCTCTTGAGAATTTAAAGTCGGGCCATGTCAACTGAGAGGGTCTCTGTTGAACACTTGACCTGGCAGGTGGTGTAAAATTAGGCTACGTTTGGGCTGAGTGTAAGTAAAGCAGAAAAAGCTGGTCAGCAGAGAAAGAGGAGAATGAAACAGACATGCAACAAGAGAAGGGTGCAGAGTGCCCTGCAGTCGGAGGCAGACAAGATGCTGGTTTTTGTGGCTCCTCAGGGTTGGTTCCTGGCTCCAGCCCCCATGAGGACAATATCCTTTATCCGATTTTAAATACATGCTACATAGTCTATGATGTATTCCTGTCTCCTTACAAATTAGTTTCCCTTTTTGCACATCTTGAGTAAGAACTGCTTCTTGCAACAAAATGATTTCTAAGACAAAGACAAACATCTGGACAGCTATATTTTTCTCAAGGAAGTGCTTGAGGAGGAAGGCAATCAGTGAGAATGAGCACGTGAAGGCTTAGTGGACAAGGTGCCTGAGGAGCCCTGAGAGTGTAATGGAGCTGCCGCAAGTTATTGTCCAAACTGGTCACCATTGAGGGCAAAACGGTTTAAATGCTTTTAATAATTATGTCAGGACAACGCACTTAAGCCAGGATGGTCCTGTGTCACCCCAGGCCACTTAGGCAGGAAGGAATCTTGACACTGAGGAGAGACCAGGGTCCCGGGGAGAAGAAGCACCTGGGGCAAGGGAGAATTCCCACTTGAGATAAAGCACTCAAGAGCACCAATATATGAGAACGTGTGGACGTGAGAGTCCTAGCACACTTTTTTCTTAAAGATTTATTTACTCCGCCCCCCGTCATTGTTTTGCGCTCGCTCGCTGTCCGCTCTCTGTGTGTTCTTCTGTGTCTGCTTGTCTTCTCTTTAGACGGCACTGGGAACCGATCCTGGGACCTTCTGGAGTGAGAGAGAGGCGCTCAATCTCTTGCGCCACCTCAGTTCCCTGGTCTGCTGCGTCTCTTATTGTCTCTTTTCTGTTCTTTTTTTGTTGCATCATCTTGCTGCGCCAGCTCGCCATGTGGGCCGGCACTCGTGCACGGGCCAGCATTCCGTGAAGGCCAATTTGCCTTTCACCAGGAGGCCCTGCAAATCAAACCCTGGACCTTCTATATGGTAGACAAGAGCCCAATCTCTTGACCCACATCTGCTTCCCAACTTGTTAACTTCTTCATTTCTGTTTCACTCACCTTAAAATGTAAGATTTCATGCTTTTGGTTTCCTGCTAAAAGGATACAACAAATAAGGTTGATTGGTCATTGTACAAAAATTTGTCAAAGAATTAAGTACAACAGAAGCTTCTTAAATTAGACATATTAGAACTTGAATTGATTAATTGGCAAAGTGGGTTAAATTAAAAAAAATTACACTTAACCTATGCATTTTATGTTAAATTGAAACACATAAATGGATCATCATACTCAGTTTTTTTTCTTTTGTAGATCTCAGACCTTCTTTTGGGTATGGGTTCACTAATTGAAGTTCAGGGTTGTTTTCCTTCCATCAGCCGCACCCATGATGTATCACTTTCAACGTCGAGGTTCTGTTTCTTGAAAGTAGAGCAGGAACTTTAAAAAGACTTGAAAAAAATCCTAGATTTTTATTACTTTTTTCCTAATTTGTTTACATTTGCCTGCCTCCAACTGATTGGTGATTTTATTGTCATTTGCATTTATTGAGTCTTTCCAAAGGATTCCACTCAATTTTCATCGAAACAACAACTTGATATTTTTACTCATGGTTCATAGATTTTTTAATATTCAATTAAATTGTGGAATAATAATAATAAAATTTAACTCGCATAAACAGACTTGGGAGCCTTGAGTTTTTTGTTTTTTTTTAAAGATTTCTTGTATTTATATTTATTTATCTCCCCCTTGCTGCTTGTGCTCACTGTGTCCATTTGCTGTGCGTTTTTCTGTGTCTGCTTGTCTCCCTTTGTTGTGTCAGCTTGCTGCGCCAGCTCACCACGCTGCACGGGCCATCAGCTTACTGTGCCGCGCGGGCGGCCGGCTCGCCTTTACCAGGAGGCCCCGGGAATCGAACCCAGGGCCTCCTGTATGGTAAACGGGAGCCCAACCACTTGAGCCACATCCGCTTCCTGAGTTTTTTTTAACAAATCAATTTTATTGCTACATATTAATAAAGCATAAATCCATCCAAAGTGTACAATCAATGGTATTTGATATAATCACATAGTTGAAAACTCATCACTTCTATTATCATTAAAGCGTTTTCATTATTCCAATAATAAACAGAAAATCAGACAAAAAAAAAACAAACAAAAACCCTCATCACCTCTCAATCTCTCTATTCTTCCCCTTCTGTATATTGCTGCTATTCTATTTCCATCTTTCTGGTTTATTTGTATCTATATTTTTTAAAAACAGTCTTTCATATGCAATATTACCCATATTCATATTTCACATGAGGTTTCACTATGTTATACAGTCCCATGTTACATTTTTTAGCTTTCCTTCTAGTAATATACGTATCCTTGGACTTCCCCTTTCAACCACTGCCTGACCCATATAATAGCTCTGTTAGTTACAAACACTACGATGTACTGTCAACATTTGTATTCATTTCCAAAGATTTACAAACAACCATTTTACCAGTTCTGCACAGATTAACCCTCAGCTTTCCATTCTCTATCCTCATTCTATTTTCTGGTGACCTATATTCTAATTATTAACTCCATGAGTTTACACAATATATTTAGTTCATAATAGCGCAATCATATAGTATTTGACCTTTTGTGTCTGGCTTGCTTCACTCAAAATAATGTCCTCCAGGTTCATCCATGTTGTCATAAGCTTCACAACTTCATTTCTTTTTACAGCTACATAATATTCCATCATGTCTATATACCACAGTTTGTTTATCCATTCATTGGTTGATGGACACCTGGGTTGTTTCTATCTTTTGGCAATTGTGAATAATGCTGCTATGAACATCGGTGTGAAGATGTCTGTCTGTGTCACTTCTCACACTTCTCACTGTGGAGACAGTCCTCCACAGTGGCTATCCATTCTACATTCCCACCAACAGTGAACAAGAATTCCTCTCCAACTCTTGTCATTTTCTGTCTTTTTAATAGTGGTCAATCTAATAAGTGTGAAATGATATCTCATTGTAATTTTGACTTGCATTTCACTTATTGCTAGTCATGTTGAACATTTATTCATGTGTTTTTTTGCCAGTTGTATTTCTTCTTTGGACAAATTTCTTTTCAAGTCTTTTGCCCATTTCTTAATTGGGTTGCTTGTCTTTTTAATGTTGAGATGTAGAATCTCTTTATCATGGATATTAAAACAGTATTGGATATGTGATTTCCAAATATTTTCTCCCATTCAGTCAGCTGCCTTTTCACCCTTTAGGCAAAGTCCTTTGAGGTACAAAAGTGTTTAATTTTGAGGAGGTCCCATTTATCTATATTTTCTTTTGTTGCTTGTGCTTTGGGTGTAAGATTTAAGAAACTACCACCTACCATAATATCTTGAAGACATTTCCCTACATTTTCTTCTAGGAGTTTTATGGTTGTTCCTTTTCTATTTGGGTCCTTGATCCATTTTGAGTTGATTTTTGTGTAAGATGTGAGCTAGGGGTCCTGTTTCATTCTTTTGGATATGGCTATCCAGTTCTCCCAGCACCATTTGTTGAATAGACTATTCTGGGCCATCTGGGATGGCTTGACAACCTTGTCAAAACTCAATTGATCGTAGATGCGAGGGTCAATTTCTGAGTTCTTGATTCAGTTTCATTGTCAATCTGTCTGTCTTTATGCCAGTACCATGTTGCTTTTACCATTGTACCTAAGTAATATGCTTTAAAGTCAGGAAGTGAGAGTCCTCCAACTTTGTTCTTTTTATAGACATTTTTGGCTATTTGTAGTCCCTTACTCTTCCAAATAAATTTGATAATTGGCTTTTCCATTTATGCAAAAAAGTCTGTTGGGATTTTTATTGGAATTGTGTTGAATCTGTAAATCAGTTTGGTAGAACTGACATCTTAACGAAATGTAGTCTTCCAATCCATGAACATGGAATGTCCTTCCATTTATTTAAGTCTTCCTTGGCTCTTTTAACAATGTTTTGTAGTTTTCAGAGTAAGGTCCTTATTTCCTTAGTTAAGTTTATTCACAAATATTTGATTCTTTTAGTCATTATTATAGTGGAATTTTTTTTTCTGATTTCCTCCTCAGATTGCTTATCAGTAGGATGTAGAAACGCCATTGGTTTTTGCATATTCATTTTGCATCTTGCCATTGCTGAACTTGTCTGTTAGTTGTAGTAGCTTTGTTGTGGATTTTTCAGGATTTTTTAGACATAGGATTATATCATAAGCAAACACTGAAAATTTTATGTTTTCCTTTTCTATTTGGGTGCCTTTTATTAATGTATTTTTATATAGCCTATTTGCTCTAGCTAGCACTTCTAGCACAATATTGAATAACAGTGGTGACAGTGGGCATTCCTGTCTTTTTCCTGATCTTTGCAGGAAAGCTTTCAGTCTTTTACCATTGAGTACAATGCTAGCTGTCGGTTTTTCATATTTGCACTTTACCTTATTGAGAAAGCTTTCTTCTATTCCTATCTTTTGGAGGGTTTTTATCAAGAAAGCATGCTGTATTTTGTCAAAAGCCTTTTCTGTATCAGTCAAGAGGATCATGTAATTTTTCTTCTTCAATTTATTAATGTGTTCTACTACACTAATTGATTTTTCTTGTGTTGAACCACCCTTGTACACCTGGGATAAAACCCACTTGATTGTGGTGTATAATTCTTTTAATGTGCTTTTGGATTCCGTTTGCAAGTATTTTGAGGATTTTTGCATCTGTATTCATTGAAGATATTGGTCTGCAATTTTCTTTTTTCATAGTATTTCTATCTGGTTTTGGTATTAGGGTGGTGGTGGCTTCATAGGATGAGTTTGGTAGCATTCTTTCCTGTTCAATTTTCTGGAAGAGCTTTAGCAAGATTGGTATTAGGTCGTCTTTGAATACTTGGTAGAATTGACCTATGAAGCCATCTGGTCCTGGGCTTTTCATTTTCAGGAGGTTTTTTTTTTTTTTTTTTTTTTTTAAAGATTTTATTTATTTATTCATTTATCCCCCCCTTGCTGCTTGTGCTCGCTGGGTCAGCTAACCACGCCGTGCGGGCGGGCTTGCCTTCACCAGGAGGCCCCAGGAACCGAACCCGGGGCCTCCCATGTGGTAAACGGGAGCCCTACTGATTGAGCCACAGCCGCTTCCCCAGGAGGTTTTTGATGACTGTTTCCATCTCATTATTTGTAATTGGTTTTTGAGGTCTTTTATTTCTTCTAGGGTCACTGTAGGTGGTTTGCATGTTTCTAGGAATTTGTCCATCTCATCTATGTTTTCTATTGTTTTGGTGTACGGTTGTTCATAGTATCCTCTTATGAACTCTTTATTTTCTGTGGGGTCAGTGGTAATGTCCCCCTTCTCATTTTTTAAAATTTATTTATGTCCATCTTCTCTCTTTTTTCCTTTGTCAGTCTAGCTAAGGATTTGTCAATTTTGTTGATTTTCTAAAAGAACCAACTTTTGGTTTTGTTGATTCTCTGTATTTTTTTTCTTGATTTCATTTATTCCTGCCCTGATCTTACTATTTCTTTCCTTCAGCTTGGTTTGGGATTAGTTTGCTGTTCGTTTTCTAGTTCCTCCCGGTATGCAGTTGGATCTTCAATCTGAGCTCTTTCTTTTTCAATGTAAGTATTGAGGGCTATAAATTTCCCTCTCGGCACTGCCTTTGTGGTGTCTCATAGGTTTTGATATGTTGTGTTTTCATTTTCATTCATCTCAAGATATTTACTGAATTCTCTTGCAATTTCACCTTTGAACCACTGGTTATTTAAGAGTGTGTTGTTTATTTTCCATATATTTATGAGTTTTCCCTTATTCTGTCCATTATTGATTTCCTGCTTCATTCCGTTATAATCAGAGGAAGTGTTTTGTATAATTTCAATCTTTTTATTTTTATTGAGACCTGTCTTGTGACCCAACATATTGTCTATCCTGAAGAAGGATCCATGAGCACTTGAAAAAAAGGTATATCCTGCTGTTTTGTGGTGTTAACGCTCTATAAATGACTGTTAGGTCTAGTTCATTTATCATATTATACAAGCTCTCTGTTTCTTTGTTTATCCAGATGTTCTATCTAATACTGAGAGTGGTGTATTGAAGTCTCCAACTATTATTGTAGAGACATCTATGTCTCCAGTTTTGCCAGTGTGTACTTCATGTATTTTGGGGCAACCAGGTTAGGTGCATAAATATTTATTGTAGTTATTTTTCTTGGTGAATTGTCACTTATATTAATATATAATGACCTTCTTCTTCCCTTATAACAGTTTTGCATTTAAATGTATTTTCTGATATAGTATCATTACTCCAGCTCTTTTTTGGTTACCAATTGTGTGGAATATCTTTTTACAACCTTTCACTTTCAACCTGGTTTTGTCCTTAGATCTGAGGTGAGTCTTTTTTGGATAGCATGTAGATGGTTCATATATTTATTTTTTATCCATTCTATCAGCCTGTGTCTTTTGATTGGGGATTTCATGCCATTAACAGTCAATGTTATTACTCTAAAGGCTTTGCTTATTTCATCCATTTTATCCTTTGGCTTTCTGTTGTCAAATCTTAATATTGTCTGTCTTTTTACCCTTTAATTTACTCTTCCCAATAATCTTCATTTCTCTACTCTTCTCCAAGTCTCCTGCCCTTGTTTTTTCTTTTCAGGCTGCAGGAGCCCTTTTAGTATCTTTTAATTCTGGTCTTTTGGTAGCATATTCTCTCAGTTTTTATTTTTCTCTGAAGACTTTAAACTCACCCTCATTTTTTAAGGTTAGTTTTGCAGGATACAGAATTCTTGGCTGGCAGTTTTTCTCTTTCAGTACCTTAAATACTTCATACCACTTTTCTTCTCGCCTCCATGGTTTCTGTTGAGCATTTGGCACTTAATCATATTGAAGTACCCTTTTATGTGATGCTTTTCTTTTCTTTTGCTGCTTTCAGAATGCCCTCTTTATCTCTGATATTTGACACTCTGAATAGTAGGTATTTCAGAGTAGTTCTATTTGGATGTATTCTGTTTGTGGTGTGTTAAATTTCTTGGATTTTGAAATTTATGTCTTTCATAAGGTTTAGGAATTTGTTGGTCATTATTTCCTCAAATATTCTTTCTGCACCTTTTCCATTCTCCTTCTGGGACAGTGATAACACTTTTGTTTGGGCATTTCATGTTGTCAATCAATTCCCTGAGATCCTTTTCCATTTTTTTCCATTCTTTCTCTTTCTGTTCTCCTGTCTTTATCAGTTCAGATGCTCTGTCCTAAAAATCACTTATTCCATCTTATATCAATTCAAATCTCCTACCATATGCCTGTAATGTATTTTTTTTCTATTTTTATTTTTTTAAAGCCTAGGTTTTTAATCTTTTTGCATTTTTAAGTATGTCTTAATATTCTAGTTATTATTCAAGCAAAATCCAATGCTTTTATGTGTGTTTATTTTTTGGTTCAATAATCACTTTTTAAAAATAATTTTATTGACATATAGTTCACAAACCTCACAATTCACACATTTTAAATGTACAATCCAATATTTTTTAGTATTTTTTGCTCACTGTCTGCTCATTATTTTTTTTACTTTATTTTGTACATTTAATAATTGAAAATGTAAACAATTAAAAACTAAAAAGTAAACACAGATGAATAAATATATACATTTTTCAATTAAATGTAATGGATACATACAATTTTTTTTTTTTGACCCAAACAATATGTTACACAATATATTTGGTTCATAGTAACGCATTCCTACAGTATTTGTCCTTTTGTGTCTGGCTTGCTTCACTCAACATAATGTCCTCCAGGTTCATCCATGTTGTCATATGTTTTACGACTTCATTTCTTCTTACAGCTGCATAATATTCCATCATGTGAATAGACCAGTTTGTTTATCCATTCATCTGTTGATGGACACCTGGGTTTTTTTCAAACTTTTGGCAATGGTGAGTAATGTTGCTATGAACATCGGTGAGGAGATGTCTGTTTGTGTCACTGCTCTTATTTCCTCTGGGTATATACCCAGTAGTGGTATTGCAGGGTCACATGGCAAGTCTATATTCAACTTCTTTAGGAACTACCAAACAGTCCTCCATAGTGGTTGTACCATTCTGCATTCCCACCATCAGTGAAGAAGTGTTCCTATCTCTCCATATCCTCTCCAACACTTGTAGTTCTCTGTCTTTTTAATACTGGCCATTCTGATAGGTGTAAAATGATATCTCATTGTAGTTTTGATTTGCATTTCCTTAATCATGAGTGATGTTGAGCATTTCTTCATGTGTTTTTTTGCCATTTGTATTTCTTCTTTGGAGAAATGTCTATTGAAGTCTTTCGCCCATTTTTAAATTGGGTTGTTTGTCTTTTTATTGTTGAGTTGTAACATTTCTTTATATATCCTGGATATTAAACCCTTATCAGATATGTGATTTCCAAATATTTTTTCCCATTGAGTTGGCTGCCTTTTCACCATTCTGACAAAGTCCTATGAGGTGCAAAAGTGTTTAATTTTGAGGAGGTCCCATTTATCTATTTTTCCTTTTGTTGCACGTGCTTTGGGTGTAAGGTCCAAGAAACTACCACCTACTACAAGGTCTTGAAGATGTTTCCCTACATTTTCTTCTAGTAGTTTTATGGTCCTGGCTTTTATATTTAGATCTTTGATCCATTTTGAGTTGATTCTTGTATAGGGGGTGAGATAGGGGTCTTCTTTCATTCTTTTGGTTATAGATATCCAGTTCTCCCAACACCATTTGTTGAAGAGACTGTTTTTTCCCATCAGCGTGGGCTTGGTAGGTTTGTCAAAAACCAGTTGACTGTATAGGTGAGGGTTTATTTCTGGATTCTCAATTCTATTCCACTGATAGATATGTCTATTTTTATGCCAGTACCATGCTGTTTTGACCACTGTAGCTTTGTAATATGTTTCAAGGTCAGGCAGTGAAATTCCTCCCACGTTGCTCTTCTTTTTTAGAATGATTTTGGCTATTCGGATGCACTTACCCTTCCGATTGAATTTGGTAATTGCCTTCTCTAATTCTGCAAAGTAAGCTGTTGGGATTTCGGTTGGTATTGCATTGAATCTCTAAATCAGTTTGGGCAAGATTGACATCTTCATGATACTTATTCTTCCAATCCATGAACACATAATGTCTTTCCATTTGTTTAGGTCTTTTTAAATTTCTTTTAGCATTGTTTTGTAGTTTTCTGCATATAGGTCTTGTACTTCTTGGGTTAAATTAACTCCTAGATATTTGAGTCTTTTTGTTGCTATTGAAAATGGAATTTCCCCCCTGATTTCCTCCTCAGGTTGTTCAGTACTAGTGTACCAAAACATTACTGATTTTTGCATGTTGATCTTGAATCCTGCCACTTTGTTGAACTCATTTATTAGTTCAAGTAGCTTTATTGTGCATACTTCAGGATTTTCTAAGTACAGGATCATGTCATCTGCAAATAGTGAGAGTTTTACTTCTTCTTTTCCTATTTGGACGCCTTTAATTTTTTTTTTTTTTTCTTCTCTAATTGCCCTAGCTAGAACTTCTAGTACAATGTTGAATAACAATGGTGACAGTGGGCATCCTTTTCTTGTTCCCGATCTTAGAGGGAAAGCTTTCAACCTTTCCCCATTGAGTATGATGTTGGCTGTGGGTTTTTCATATATGCCTTTTATCATATTGAGGAATTTTCCTTTTATTCCTATCTTTGAAGTGTTTTTATCAAAAAAGGATGCTGGATTTTGTCAAATGCCTTTTCTGCATCTATTGAGATGATCATGTGTTTTTTTTCCGTCATTTTGTTAATGTGGTGTATTACATTGATTGATTTTCTTATGTTGAACCAGCCTTGCATACCAGGAATAAATTCCACTTAGTCATGATGTGTAAGTCTTTTGATATGCTGTTGGATTTGATTTGCAAGTATTTTGTTGAGTATTTTTGGATCTATGTTCATTAGAGAGATTGGTCTGTAATTTTCTTTTCTTGCAGAATCTTTATCTGGCTTTGGTATTAGGGTGATGTTGGCTTCATAAAATGTGTTGGGTAATTTTCCCTCCTCTTCAATTTTTTGGAAGAGTTTAAACAGGATTGGTGTTAATTCTTTTAGAAATGCTTGGTAGAACTCACCTGTGAAGCCATCTGGTCCTGGACTTTTCTTTGCTGGGAGATTTTTGATGATGGATTCAATATCCTTAATTGTGATTGGTTTGTTAAGTTCTTGTATTTCTTGTAGTGTCAGTGTAGGTTGGTTGTGTGTTTCTAGAAATTTGTCCATTTCATCTAGGTTGTCTAGTTTGTTAGCATATAGTTTCTCATAATATCCTCGTATGATTCTTTTTATTTCCGTGGGGTCATTTGTAACTCCCCACCCTTCATTTCTGATTGTATTTATTTGCATCTGCTCTCTTTTTTTCTTTGTTAGCCTAGCTAGGGATTTGCCAATTTTACTGATCTTCTCAAAGAACCTGCTTTTGGTTTTCTCTATTGTTTTTCTGTTCTCATTTTCATTTATTTCTGCTCTAATCTTTATTATTTCTTTCCTCTGCTTGCTTTGGCATTGGTTTGCTGTTCTTTTTCTAGTTTCTGTAATTGTTTAGTTAAATCTTTGAGTTTAGCTCTTTCTTGTATTTTATTATAGGCATGTAGGGCTATAAATTTCCCTCTCAAGACTGCCTTCACTGAATCCCATAAGTTTTGTTTTTTTTTTTTTTTTCCTTGAAATACAGAATTTTATTTAGAAACTGTTTAAAGTAGAAAAAAACCCTGTCAAGAAAGACCAGCTGGAAAATGGGTTCCCAATAAAATGGAATTTTAGGGCAACAAAAGTCTAAAAGGCCACAAAAGAGAAATAGCACCACTGTCATTTGAACAATGGCTAGTTACTTGCATTTTTTTGGCATTGTTAATCACTGAATCAAGGTTTTCCTCTGAATTCCACACAGAGCATGCACTACACAATACTTTTATCATAAAATACCTGCTTTCTACACACATTTTAGGACAAGCTACCACCAGAAACAAATCAGTACAAATACATCAGGGGCTGAACAATCTCAGTAGTGGGTGACACACATTTTGCAAAATTCTGTGAAACACAGGGACTGAATAGGCTGTGGGCAAAAGCAAATGAGGGAAAGTTAAGGAATGAAATATGTTAAATATTAATAATTAAATCAGTCATGGTACTGTATTTTCTGCAAAAGAAAATTAACATTTAGTAATACACTAATGAATTTATCTCCAAAGAGATTAGTGCACTGGCAAAGCATTCCAATAGCAGTGGAGAGCTGTGGACAGCAGGTACCGAAATCACCCCAGCCTTGCAGATCCAAGGTAGCAATGGCATTCACTGATCACTCCCTTTGCCAGAGGTCCAGAAAGAACTTGCAGCATGATCACCTGCCTGCTATATTTCCACTCTAAGCAGCAAACTTTAAGGAGCCAAAGAGGAGTCCCCAGTGGGCAAGGGGAGTAGAGAAGAGAAACATGTTAAAATGTAAACGTAAAAGACAATAAAATGGGACACAACCCCCATTCAAATCCCAGAGATGTGGGAAGTCCCCAAAAGCAGTTAAGATTAAAAAAGTGGACATACCTCATTTCCTAAAAAACACTATACACAGAAATTCGGGGGATAATTGGAAAAATCGTCAAAGAAATGCCCAATGAAAATTGAACACTTTAACTCAAATATCTCAGGGTTGAAACATCCTGTATTCATCCAGGCAACAATGCCTCTTGCTTTTTAGCAGGGATGAAATTGGTCAATGACAGCAAATGATTTACAGAGCAACCTTCCTTTTGGGCCAATGTCTAGGCCTACAAGGATTCAAGCAGCCCTTCCAAGCCCTGTGAACAGCAGGTTCCAAAAGTTTCAAGGTATGGCCCTTCCGTCCTAAACACAACGTCAAACACATAAAATCTGTCATGTTACATTTCATATTCTGAAATATGGAAGCATATTTTAAATACTCTTAAGGCATTTATTTATTAAAACGTTCTTTGCCAAGATTTCACATTACCTTAAAATTCAATTCAGTGTTTGTTTCTCTACTGAGGTCTCCACTTCAACGTATTACATAAAAACACCTTCTCCAGCAATCAGTGTTTCCAGAGCCCCATGGTCAGCCTCTTTGTTCCCTAGGTGAACAAACTAGATGTTAATACTGCTCTGCTACAAGGTGAAAAAGCTCCTAACTCATACTTAATGGAAAAGGAGTGAAACTTCTGCAAAGTGCACTTTTTAAGAGGTACTTTTTGCTTATGAAAAGAAACCAGTGAGTCCTCTAAGAATGAAAGGGAGTCTTTTACAGGTAAGCACATGATTTGGAGTGAAGAATTCGGATGTTGCTCTGCTGGCCCAGTTGTTAATACTCCTCTTGTTCCTCCTGGGGACCCCCTTCATCAGGTATCACAAAGCCTTCGTCTGTGGCATAAAGAGCGTCCACAATCCTCTGCAATACAGGGTCATTTTCCCCCTCATTCTCCTGGCAAATCAATTCAATAGTCCTTAGTTTTCCAAAGTAGAAATCTCTTTCCTTCTCCAAATCTTCAACGGTAAGTTTTAATACGTTGACCTGCTGCATCAAGTCAGCTGCTTCATCATCCCCATTTCCTACACCAGGATTCTTTCTCACCACGCCTGGGCCAGCCTTGGAGTTGCAGTAGTTCGCTGTGTTGAAATGGGCCTCTTTGGAGCTGCACTGCTAGAGGTGAGAGGTTTCTTTGGTTTATTTAGAGCTGGAGCAACAAGGGAGGGAGCCACTGCCGTTTCTTGACCTTGTCTAGCAGCTACAGGATCATAATCTTTTCCATCATAGTTTGCATCGAAAAACTTCTTGAACCACTGAACAAATTCAAAATTGTCCTGAAACTTTCCTTTTACTAATTTGTCCACAGGAATTATTTTGTCAACACCCATTCTCTTAAAACCTGCTTGTAGTATTTTGAAGTTCTGGATGTATTCATGTTCTAACTTAGCTTGGAATTTCACTTTCTTCAAGGCAATGGAGCCAGGAAACAGCATGTCCATAAACTGACAATAGGCAGCCCCTGAGCACAACTGTTCAATCTTTGTCAAATTCAACTGCAGAGACTCGTTGATCCACGCAAGCATGTCATGTCGACTTAGGTTATCACTAGTCACTGATGTCAAGTATACGTTCACTGCCATCTTCGGCTCTCGGCGGGACTGCGTCCACTGCCTGCCCCCGGCTCCGGTTCCGTCTTCCTCTCGTTCAAACCGCCCAACCCCGCCTGCCCTCCCGCGCGATCCCATCAGTTTTGATACGTTGTGTTCTCATTTTCATTTGTCTCAATATATTTACTGATTTCACTTGCAATTTCTTCTTTGACCCACCGATTATTTAGGAGTGTGTTGTTCAGTCTCCTCACATTTGCACATTTACTTTTTTCCTGTCTATTATTGATTTCTGGTTTCATACCATTATGATCTGAGAAGGTGTTTTGTATAATTTCAATCTTTTTATATTTATTGAGAGCTTCATTGTGACCTAACATGTGGTCTATCCTGGAGAAAGATCCATGGGCACTTGAGAAGAATGTATAACCCGCTGAGTTTGGATGCAGTGTTCTGTATATGTCTGTTAGGTCTAACTTGTTTATCATATTGTTCAAGTTCTCCGTTTCCTTGTTGATCTTCTGTCTAGTTGTTCTATCTAATGATGTGAGAGGGGTGTTGAAGTCTCCAACGATTATTGTAGAAATGTCTATTTCTCCCTTCAGTTTTGCCAGAGTTTGTCTCATATATTTTGGGGCACCCTGGTTAGGTGCGTAGATATTTATGACTGTTATATCTTCCTGGAGGATCGTCCCTTTTATTAATATATAATGGCCTTCTGTATCTCTTATAACTTTTTTGCATTTAAAGTCTGTTTTGCCTGTTATTAGTATAGCTACCCCTGCTCTTTGCTGGTTACTATTCACGTGGAGTATCTTTTTACAACCTTTCACAGTCACCTGGTTTGTATCCTTGGGTCTGAGGTGAGTTTCTTGTAAGCAGCATATGGATGGCTCATGCTTTTTTATCCATTCTGTCAGCCTGTATCTTTTGATTGGGGATTTTAATCCATTCACATTCAATGTAAATGCACTATTTACTTCCTCCATTTTATTCTTTGGTTTTCATATGTCATCTTGTTTTTGCCTCTCTTTTTACTCTTTTGGTTATTTTTTCTGCTTTTCTTTCTTCTATACTCTCCTCCAAGCCTCTCTCTCCTGTCTTTTTCTTTCAGGTTCTAAGGCTTCTTTTAATATTTCCTGCAAAGGTGGATTCTTTTTTGCAAACTCTCTTCGTTTCTGTCTGTTTGTGAATATTTTATACTCAACTTCATATTTGACAGACAGTTTTGCTGGATAAAGAATTCTCAGCTGGTAGTTTTTCTCTTTCAGTTTCCTAATTGTATCATACCAGTGTCTTCTCGCCTCCATGGTTTCTGAAGAGAAATCTACACTAAGTCTTACTGGACGTCCCTTGTATGTGATCGTTTGCTTCTCTCTTACTGCTCTGAGAATTTTCTCTTTATCTTTGACATTTGACATTCTGAGTAGTATGTGTCTTGGCATAAGCCTATTTGGATTTATTCTGACTGGGGTTCATTATGCTTCTTGGACATATAAGTTCATTTATTTCATGAGAGTTGGGAAATTTTCAGCTATTATTTCCTCAAATACTCTTTCTGCCCATTTTCCCTTCTCTTCCCCTTCTGGAACTCCCATGACACGTATGTTCTTGTGTTTTGTGTTGTCATTCAACTCTCTGAGCCCCTGCTCAATTTTTTCCATTCTTTTCTATTTCTGTTCTTTTCTCTCTTCTGCTCTGTCTTTGGTATCACTTATTCGTTCTTCTATCATTTTGAGTCTGCTGTTGCATGCCTCAAATGTGTTTATGACCTCACCTATTGTGTCTTTCATTCCCATGAACTCCGTTACTTTTCTGTTCAGGATTTCAAATTCTTTGCATTCACTCAATATCTTCTTGATGTCATTTATCTCCTTAACTATATTGTCTTTCATCTCATTAATTTGATTTTGGAAATTTTTGCTCATCTTGTTGATTAGTTCTCTCAAATTCTGCATCTCTTCTGGTACTTTGATGTATTCCTTTTCTTGAGCCATGTCTTTTATTTTCTTAGTATGGCTTGTAATTTTTTGCTGGTGTTTAGGCATCTGGTTAGGATGTAGTTTACTCAGATGCTCAATCTCTTTCTATTTTATAGGGATTTACTGGCAGGAGGCTGTGAGTTACCACAGCTTTTTGATTTTTGGCTCGACCTAAATTGTTAGGATTGTCCTGCTGGTTGCTCAAAATTGGGCACTGGACTAGATAATTGGTTGTAGAGTCACTTCCTAGGGCCTTGGGCAGAGAGACCATAGAGGCCAGGAAAAGCCTCTCCTACTGATTTTTAATTTTCTTATGTGCACTGCCTTGGTCTGCCAGGAGATGTCGCTCTTTGGGAGCTCTCAATTCAATGCCTGGTCGGAGTGTATTTGTTGTGACACAGACCAGATCAATGTGATGGAGCTTCCTGTCTGGGGGCTAAGAGCCTTGTAATTCAAACTTTCTGAGACAGTTCTCCAGTCTTCTCTTGCAGCCCCCTCCCTTTTCCCAGCTAGGAAATATTTCCACTCCCTTCTGAATCCTCAACAATCAGTCCCTGTTAGTAGAGGAGGAGATTGGGAGGTTTGTATATCTTTAGCCCCTTGCAGGCTCCAAGGCAAACAATGAAACAGTCCCACCCAGCCTGGAAGAGCTCTCGGGACCCAGCAGACGAAACCTATGAGTCAAAAGACGAGTCAGCCCCAGGCTCTCTCTCCTTTCTTCTGGGGTCCTCAACAATTAGTCCAGGCTAGAAGAGAGGGAGGTTGCAAGGGTCGGATTTCTCCAGTCCTTCACCGGCTCCCAGGGCAAACCACCATGTGGAAGGGTCCGTGAGGTTCTGAGTCCAAATTTGTGGGTCAGAACCTGAGTTAGCCTTAGGCTGTGTCCCTCTCTCTCCCCTTTCCTGGGCTGGTAGATCCCTGGAGATCCCTTTGTCTGTAGTCAGAGGCCCAGAGGCCCGAGAATTCTAAAGAGTGTGAGGGAGGGTGCCGGCAGCAGCAGCTGCTGCTGGTTCCAACTCACGGTTCTGTCGTCATGATTGTCGTCGTGATTTCCCTCTTCGGTCCCTCTCTCCTCTGGGTGGAGTGCAGCCTTCACCTGCTGTCCTAAACCCTAGAAGATCTTTTTCGGGGCTGTTTCATCTTGTCCTCTAGCTAATTTTCTGGAGAAGAGATTCCCGTGTCTTACTAGTCCGTCATCTTCCCGGAAGTCTGCCTGAAATGTATTTTTAATCTTGTGCATTGTGTCTTTCACTCACATAAGCTCTGTTACTTTTCTTTGCAGGCTTTCAAATTGTTCTTTATGCTCACCCAGTGTCTTCTCAAACTTTAATTTCTTTAGTCATTGTAACCGTTGGGGAATTTGATGTAATTATGAATTCCAAAAATATAATTGGATCATGCTTGTAAACTGATCTGTTAATCTGGGCATGATTAGGTTAGGATTAGGGCGTTGAGCCCCACCCCTTGGTGGGTGGGGAATTGAATATTAAAGGCAAGGCAAAGGACAGTTGAGGTAGTCTTTTGAGAAGCAGTTTTGATGTTGGAGAGAAGGCCCCAGGGGAAGAGAAGCAAGCCGTTCGCCTAATCATCTACAGCTGACCTTGTGGAGGAAACAGGAGCTAAGCCCGGAGAGAAACGCAGCCCCAGGAAGAGAGGAACCCCAGAAGCCTGAACCCTGGCAAACGCCGGCAGCTGTCTTGCTCTAACACGTGGCAATGGACTGTGGTGAGAGAAGAAACTTAATGCTTTATGGCCTGGTATCTGTGGACGTCTATCCCAAATAAATACCCTTTATAAAGACCAACCCATTTTTGGTATTTTACATTAGCACCCCTTTGGCTGACTAATACAGTCATATTCCTTCAATCCTTTGAATTGATTTAGGAAATTTGTGTGATTATCATCGATTAATTGTCTTAAATCCTATATCTCTTCAGGATATTTGGTTTGTTCCTTTGTCTGGGGCAGCTCTTCCTGTTTCCTAGTATGTCTTGTAAGTTTTTGTTGATGTCTAGTATCTGAATCTGTTGGTGAATTTACTCTGATGGTCATTTCCTCTCTCTTGCCAAGTGTTTTTTTCACAGATCTTCCTTGATTTTTGGTTCAACTTATTCTGAGTCTTTAAAATTGCCCAGGTTAAGTTATAAAAATTGGGTCAGGAGGTCATTAATGGGGTGCAGATTTTCTTCCAGGAATTGGGGCTAAAGTTAGACCTAAAAGCAGTTTTTCTCCTTGCAGTTTCCTGGTGGACAGCAGATGGTGCTCGTTGTTGAACCTTTCCAGGGGGGTGTTTCTTTCAACCTACACTTGCCCTTGTTTCTGGTCTGGCAGAGCCTGGATTCTAAGTGGGCTCTGCTGGCTGAATTCACTGAAGAGAAACCACTGTCTGCCCTCTAATGTCCCTCTCTCTTCCCTTGTAAGAGCTGACAGGGAGGAAGACGTCTGTTTCCCTCTCAGATGGCTGCAATGAGCCATGGGCTTTATTCAGGCTTAATGTCTTGAGGGTGGGGGATGGGGCCCTTCCCGGCCACCGAGGGGGTTTACTAATTCATGTTTGTTGTTTCAAGGTCTTTGTCTCTCTGTCCCTTGCCCTCCTGGGTGTTGCTGACCCCCACAGCAGGCCGCTTGGATCTCTCTGTGTTGTTTTTGTGAGAGTGTCAAGCTCTGCCTATGTAGTCTGATGCTATCTTCCCAGAATCACAACTGAGTTTTGATGCACACACAGCCTAAGAATGCAAGAGTGGGCTTTCCTCCTAAGCATGGACATCTGTGGAGCTTGGGTGTCAGTCAACAAGTGTTTCTGTGAGAGTGGAAAGCTCTGATTGACCTAGTGAATTGGTCAAGGGGGAATCTGAGGTTGGACTTCTACTGTATTATGTTAGGAAAATGATCTTTATGTAAAGAATGGCAGCCTTTGGAAACTTAGAATCCCATATCTATGATTCTCATTTTTATGAATGTCTATTAAGAAATTTTTTAAATATTAGGGTAAGGAAGAAATGAATCAAATATTGTTGGGGTGGGGGCAACATGATGTGTCACTTGACAGAGTCAACCAACAAAGTGCCGTCCCTGAGTCTTGAAAAATTTGCTTCATATTAGAATGCAAGGAAGGCTCCTTTCATCAGCACGATTTTCATGTTTTTGGTGTCTTTTTCTTCTTCCCAGAAAGCATCTCTTTGAATAGCATGTCATTCCCCATTGAGCAATGCGATTGGGACTTTTGGTCACGGGGGACTTAATACTGTTTTCAGCTGTGACCATCAGGTGTAAACACATCCGCCATTTTCCCCTTGGCTTAGGGCAGAGGCAGCTGCCACGTAAGTGGGCCCAGAACACACAGGGAATGCTGAAAATGGTAAGTTGAGTGATTCACTATTTCAGAGAAATAAACATTAATCATTATTAATTTCAGAAAACAGCAAAATGGGTGAATGTGTGAGGTTCTCTGCAGCTACTGCATATACTTTGTCAGTCAATCCTCCCAACAGACTTATGTGGTAGGAACTTTGATCTCTGACCTACATTTAAGTAAGTTGAGGCTCAGAAAAATTAGGTCAATTGCCAAAGATCAAACAGTGAATGTGTGATGCTAAACCCAAGGTTTTCCCTCCCTATATGTCTGGCTCCTCTCCTGGCAGGTAGTGTCCATACGTGTAGGCCAGAAAGGGGAAAACATGGGGAAACTAAGTAGACATTGCACTTGGAATTCTGAATGGAACTTTTCCCTGTCTAGAGACCATAGATTCTATGGTCAGCGCAAGTCTTCAGAGCTAGGAGTAATTCCAAAAAAAAAAAAAAAAAAAAAAATGATAATCATCATCTTAAAAATGATTTCTCATATATTCATGCATTAATTTAGAGGACAGAGTTTTTGAACCCTTGCAATGCAAATAGAACATCCCCATCTAAATAATTTTAAGTTAATGAGCTTGGTTAATTTCCAAAGTACAATAGGTTAAGACCAGATTATTCAGAGTTTATTTAAAAGATTATTATCACTAGCACATTTTATTTTATTTGTGAAATGAAGTAAGTACTTTAATGCATGGAAACAAATGTGGAATAGATTATATCTGCAAATTATTTTGAGACAATTGTTATAGATAACGTTTTTATTTTTATTAAAGAAACAAAATTTCCTGGTAACTTCAGGAGTATAGAGAATTTCTTTTTATTTCATCAAGGAGAAGGGGAAAAAAAAGTAAAACTAGGGCTTCAGTGGACTGGTTTGCCTCAAGGGTGTTTGCTATTTTTTTCTTTATTAGAGACATTGTGGGTTTACAAAACAATCAGGTATAAAATGGAGGATTCCCATATACCACCCTATTATTTACACCCTCCATCAGTATGGAACATTTGTTACAACTGATGATAGCATATTTTTGTAATTTTACCATTAAGTATGGTCCATGGTTTAATTTAGGGTTCACTATGTAGTATACTTCCATGGATTTTTAAATTTAATTTTTATTCTATCTTAAATGTATTTATTATTTTTTAAATGTTAACTCAAACTTGGTGCACATAAATTAGTAGACATGGCTTCCAAAAACTTTGAATCTTAGGTGAAGAGTAATAGAATGAAGAGAAACACAGGGACTTTTCATTTGTGACAGTGTTGCCAGTGAGAATAAAAAACAATAAAGAGCAGTTTTCCTGACTTTTCTGCAGAAGTCCAAGGTAAAGCGACACACTCTTGATGCACACTCATGTAAGAAATAGTTATTTGCACTTTCTGAACCTGCCTTTCCTCTACGCTTTTGCTCACATTTTCCTCAGCCGACCGTCTTCCTGTCCCTAGCTTTATGAGTTGGTGCCTTAGTGGACAACTCGATAGCAAATTCTTCCCTGAAGGCTTCTGGAACACATTATTTAGAGTTCTTTCTCCATTCTCTGAACTTCTAGGGAGTTCATGATCTTTTAAAATCATACGCTCTATATTAGGCACTGTGTCAGTTAGGTTAATGTATGAACTTGGCCAGGTCATGGTGCCCAATTGTCTGGTCAAGCAAGCACTGGGCTAATTGTAATACAAGGACATTTCATGGACTTTAATCAGCAGTGAGTTCATTGCACAGATGGCTGGTTAATCTGCAATCAACGGAGGAGCTTGCATCCAGCAATGAGTGACGTCTCATCCAATCAGTGGAAGGCCTTAAAAGGAGAAGTGATGTCAGCACTGGGAGAGAGAATTCCCATGTCTGCTTTGGATAGCCAACGTCTCCTGGGGAACTCAATAAGAACATTCATTGTAGCCTCTGATTTGCAGCCTGCCCTGCAGAATTTGGACTTAGGCATCCCCACGTGAGGCAATTTTATAAAATCTCATACTATTTACAGTTATCTTCTGTCAGTTCTGTTTCCCTAGAGAACTGTGACTAATACAGGCACTGACTTAATATATAGCTATTTTATGTATATATCTTAACTCCCTTTTGTAAATTCTTAAAGGGAATGAGATTTGACTTTTATTTCATTTCTCATCATAACTTACCAAAAGATGTTCAAGGAAGGGATATTAATACCTGTCTTTTGAATAAATGACTATATAGTGAGTACTTTTAGCCTTCAATATCTTCCATCTTTTCTGTCACTGATGCCTGGAATCCAACCCTTAGAGTTTCATTTCATTTACTTAATTTCCACAAAGGCAAATCCTCCAATATTTGCTAATCAATTGTCAATAATTCCTCAGTGTGAATTAATTTATCTGTATAAAATTCACCTGGGCTATTATGATACCCTGAGGCTTTTGGTAGTGGGAAGGGAAGGGCTACTAAAAGGAGGAGGAGGAGGAACAGAAAATGGGAAGCAGAAACTTTTCCAACTGGGCACAGATCTGTGTCTATGATTTTTCTAAGTCCTGCTAAGTTTGGATATTCTCATGTAGGAACTCTTCTAAGGAAACATTTTTAAAAATAGTTTTTTTGGTTCAAACCTAATTGCAACATGGAATTGCTTAAATTTAAGGCCTCCTGTGAACTTGGTAAGTATTGGCAAGTTGATTCCTTCAAATCTCTTCAAACTGGCCCAATGATTTGTTCAGAAGCAGCTAGACTCAAGATTTGTCTTCACCACATTAAAACATTTGTCATCTTTCCGTCAATCTGTGGCAGGACATGGTTGTTATGGCTATCTTGCAGATTAAACCCATTTGGGGCTTTCTAATTGGAGCTTCAAATAATGGCATCTGTTCTTCATCATTTTAATCTGTGGTCATTTTCCTGAAAGGCCAAGGATGGCCAATTCATCCCTAGACTGGAAATCAATATGCCTCTAACCTCATATGGCCCAAATTTTATGAATAACATCCATGGTTCCATTCAGAAATGTTCCACCTTGCTTTCATTCTTGGAAAAATAGAGATCATTCTGTACTCTGCTCTCCAGATGGTTCTGTCTTTAACAATGAGCCAGAAGCCTGTTTATTAGAACAGTCCTGGGGAAATGCTCTTGCTAAAGATCAAGCAAGACCATCCCATCTTTCCCACCAGATGCCACTGCAAACTGTGCTCAAATGAGATTTTAACAAGTTGAGTGATGGTGGGAACCTCCTCAGTTACACAGGCCCAAATCGTTTCCCACTGAGGAGTTGTTTCAGTGATAAGTTAATTGAACTTTTCTGAATCTGACTTATCTTCAGATTAGATGCAAGGGATGCCCCAGCAAGTCTACAAAAACAAAGAAAGGAAATTACACAACTTCAGGTGCCTTTGTACAGCATTTGAATTTTGTAAATTGTGAGAATCGCTCAGGTAGAAGGAGTACATTATAATGACAGATAATCATCATAATAAAAACTAATGTGTGTACAGACTGCCTTATCTATATAAAGCATTTCATGCTAATAATCTCAATTAATCTTCTTAACAAACATATGAAGTAGTGATATTGTACTTAAAACAACAAAAATGAGCAAACATCAAGATATATAATTTCTTCCTTCATACTCATAAGAAGTTTGAGGTAGGACAAATTATGAGTTGGGTAATACAGTGGCTCAACCATATCAGGTTATATTTTTCTTTTTTTTTTAACCTCAGCATCTTGGCTTTGTTCTCCTGGTTCCAAAATGGCTGTAGCAGTTCCAAGAAATACACATATTAATTCTACAAATATTTATAAAAACATAATTTGTGCTAGGCACCATTGTAGGAATAGGGGAGATAACAGTGAATGAAACAGATAAAAATTCCTGCTTTCATCTAGTTTCCAATAGAAGAAGAGGAACATCTTCTACTCCTTTTTTTTTTTTTTTTTTACCTCATTAAAGTAACGAAAGTATAATTTAAATACAGTGAGATGCAAAGATCTTACTTAAGTGTACAGTTTGACCTGTACTGACAAATGTATAGACACGTGTAACACACACTGCTAGCCAGACGTAGAATGTTTCCATCACCCCAAAGAGTTCTCTTGTTCTTTCTTGCCAGTCAATTCTCCATCCCCATTTCCCTGAAGTTGTCACTATTTTGATTTCTATCACAATAGGTTCCTTTCGCCTGTTCTGGAAGTTCACATAAGTGAAATCTTGAGTTTTACCTGTGTCATTCCATGTATGGGTACTTTACCTTTTACACTGCTGAGTTGTATTCCTTTGTACGATTATACCACAGTTTTTCATTCTCCTGCCTCTGGGCACACACTGCTCCCAGTTGTAGGTTACGGTGAATAAAGCTTCTATGAATAAGCCATTTTAGAGCTTTGATAAAGATCTAAGAATGGAATTGCTGGGTCATAGGGTAAAGGTATGTTTGACTTTTTAAGAAAGTGCCAGTTTTCCAAAGTGGTTGTACTAACTTTTACTTCCGCAAGCAACAAATGAGTAGGTTCTGGGTTGCTTCACATGCTTGGTTTTGTCAGTCTTTTGAATGTTATCCATTTAAGAATAATTTCCCTCATGATTGATGATGTAAAGCACTTTTCGTGGGTTTATTAGCCATGTGTGCCTTTAAAAACTTGATTTGTCTTTTTATTATTGTATTATTGGATTGTAGGAGTTCTTTATGTATTTTGAATATAGGCATACATTGGAGATATTGTGAGTTTGATTAAAGATCACTGCAATAGAGGGAATATAGCAATAAAATGAGTCACAAATATTTTGGTTTCCCAGTGCATATAAAAGTTATATTACACTATGCTGTACTATACTGTAATCTATTAAGTGTGAAATAGTATTATGCCTAAAATATATTCACACCTTAATTAAAAATACTTTATTGCTAAAAAATGCTAACCATCATCTGAGCCTTCAACAAGTTGTATCATAATCTTTTTGTTGGTGGAGGGTCTTGGCCATGAAGCTGAGGGCTGCTGACGGACCAGGGTGGTGATGGCTGAAGGTTGTGGGGGCTGTGGCAGTTTCTTAAAATAACACAATAATGCATTTTGCTGTGTCAATTGATTCTTCCTTTCATGAAAAATTTCTCTGAAGCAAGTGATGTTTGATAGCATTTTACTCATAGTAGAAATTTTTTTCAATACTGGAGTCAATCCTCTCAAACCCTGCCACTGCTTTATAAACTAAGTTTATGTCATATTCTAAATCCTTTGTTGTCATTTCAACAATGTTCACTCCATCCTTGCCAGGAGTAGATTCCATTCTAAGAAACCACTTTTTTGCTCATCCGTAAGAAGCAGCTCCTTCAAGTTCAATATTTGTCATGAGATTGCAGCAATCCAGTCACATCTTCAGGCTAGACTTTTAATTCTAGTTCTCTTGCTATTTCCACCACATCTGCAATTACTTCTCCCACTGAAGTCTTGAACCCGTTAAAGTTATCCTTGATGTTTGAAATCACCAGCTTCCACATTCCTATTTGTGTTGGTACTTTGACCTCCGCCCATGAATCACAAATGTTCATAATGGCATCTAGAATGGAGAATCATTTCCAAAAGGTTTTCAACTTACTTTGCCCAGATTCAACAGAGAAATCATTATGGCAGCCATAACTTTAAAAATTGTATTCCTTAAAAAATAAGACTTGAAAGTTAAAATTACTCCTTGATCCATGGGCTGTAGAATGGATATTGTGTTAGCAGCCATGAAAACAATATTAATCTCATTGTACGTCTCTATCAGAGCTCTTGGGTGACCAGGTGCATTGTCAAAGAACAGTCATATTTTGAAAGGAATCTTTTCTGAGTTCTAGATCTCAACAGTGTGCCTAAAATATTCAGTAAACCATGTTGTAAACAGATGTGCTGTCGTTCAGGTTTTGTTGTTCCATTTATAGAGCACAGGAAGAGTAGATTTAGCATCACTCTTAAGAGTTCTAGGATTCTCAGAACGGTAAATGAGCATTGGCTTTAACTTAAAGTCACCAGCTGCAGTAGCCCCTAACAGGAGAGTCAGCCTGTTCTAGGAATCTTTGAAACCTGGAAGAGAATGGAGAAGCCATAAGAGGCTGCCATGTGCATTGCCATGTGACAGAAATGCCAAGGACCAGTGATCGTTGGCAGATAGCCCCAGTAGACCACATTCTTCTGGGAGAAAGCATCGCCTGATGATGCCTTGATTTTGGACTTCTCCTAGCTTCACAGTTCAGTATCAACAGTGGACATCAATAGTGGACATCCCTATCTTGTTCCTGATCTTAGAGGGAAAGCTTCCAGTCTTTCACCACTGAATATGATGTTAGCAGTGGGTTTTTCATTTATGTCCTTTATCATGTTGAGAAAGTTTCCTTCTTTTCTTAGTTTTCTAAGTGTCTTTTATCATGAAACGGTGCTGGCTTTTGCCAAATGTCTTTTCTGTGTCAAATGAGATGATCATGTGGTTTTCTTCCTTTGTTCTGTTGATGTGGTGTATTACGTAAATTGATTTTCTTATGTTGAATCATCCTTGCATACCTGGGATAAATCCCACTTGATCATAGTATATAATTCTTTTAATGTACTGTTGGACTCTATTTCCTATTATTTTGTTAAGGATTTTTGCATCTATATTCATAAGTGTTATTGGTCTGTAGTTTTCTAGTAGTATCTTTATCTGGCTTTGTTATGAGGGTGATGCTGGTCTTATAGAATGAATTGTGGAGTGCTCCCTCCTCTTTAGTGTTTTGGAAGACTTTGAGCAGGATTGGTGTTAATTCTTCTGTGAATGTTTTATTACTGATTCAGTCTGTTTACTAGTTTTTGGTTTATTGAGATCTTCTGTTTCTTCCTGAGTTAGTGTTGGCAGTTTGTGTGTTTCTAGGAATTTGTCCATTTTATCTAGGTTATCTAATTTGTTGGTGTGCAGTTGTTCATAGTAGCCTGTTAAAGTCCTTTTCATTTCTGTGGGGTTGATAGTAATGTCCCCCCTTTTGTTTCTGATTTTAGTTATTTGTGTCCTCTCTCTCTCTCTCTCTCTCTCTCTTTTGGTTATTTTAGCTAAAGTTTGTTGGCTTCATTTATCTTTTCTAAGAATCAACTTCTGGTGGTGGTGATTCTATTTTTTGAAAATTCTCTATTTCATTTATCTCCACTCTAATCTTTGTTATTTCCTTCATTCTGCTTGTTTTAGGTTTAGTTTGTTCTTCTTTTTCTAGATCCTCTAGTTTTGGAGTTTAACATCTCTGATTTGAGGTCTATCTTCTTCTTAAAGTAAGCATTTAGAGTTATAAGTTTCCTCTCTGCACTGCCTTTGCTGCATCCCATATGTTTTTTTTTTTTTTTTTTTAAAGATTTATTTATTTATTTATTCATTTATCCCCCCCTTGCTGCTTGTGCTCGCTGGGTCAGCTAACCACGCCGTGCGGGCGGGCTTGCCTTCACCAGGAGGCTCCGGGAACCGAACCCGGGGCCTCCCATATGGTAAACGGGAGCCCCACTGATTGAGCCACAGCCGCTTCCCATCCCATATGTTTTTGCATTTCACGTTGTCGTTCAATTCCCTGAGACCCTGTTCCATTTTTTCCATTCTGTCCTCTTTCTGTTCTCCTGTCTTTTCCAATTCAGATATTCTGTTTTGAAATCACTAATTCTGTCTTCAAGCAATTCAAATCTGCTCTTACATGCCTCTAACATATTTTTAATCTCATCCATCATGCCTTTCATTCCCATAAGGTCTGTTATTTTTCTTTGCAGTATTTCAAATTGTTCTTTATGCTCACCCAGTGTCTTCTTTATATCTTTTATTACTTTAGTCATATTGTCTTTTAATTCTTTAAATTGATTTAGGAGAGTTGTGTGATTATCCTTGATTAATTGTCTTAAATCTTGTATCTCTTCAGGATATTTGGATTGTTCCTTTGGCTAGGCCATCTTTCCTGTTTCCTAGTATGCCTTGTAATTTTTTGCTGATGTCTAGGCATCTGAACATGTTGGTGAATTTACTCTGATAGCCAATTTCTCTCTCTTGCCTATTGTTATTATTTTTTCACAGCTCTTTGATGTTTGGTTCAACTTATCCTGTCTTTAAAATTGCCCAGCTTAAGTTATCAAAATTATGCCAGGGACTCACTAATGGGGTGCAGATTTTCTCCCAGAAGTTAGAGAACAGAGAGACCCAATTGCAGTTTTTGTCCATGCAATTTCCATACTGGCCAGTGGATGGTGATCATGGGCCTACCTTTCCATGGAGGTGTATCTCTCAGTTTTCCTTTGTTTTGGTCTGGCTGGAGCTGAGATTCAAAGCAGTCTCTGCTGGCCAAATTCACTGGAGAAAAGCCCCCTACTCCCCCTCCCTTTTCCCTGTAACAGCTGCTCCCCTCTCAGTCAGCTGCAATGAGCCAGGGGTTTTACCCTCACTTAATATGCTGAGGGGAGGGGAGGGGAGCCCTTCCCAGAGGCCGGGAGGTTTAGTAACTCACAGTTTGTTGTTTCGGGTTCTTCATCTCTCTGTCCCTCACTCTCCTGGGAGTTGTGAAGCACTGTCCTGGTGTACTGACCCCCAAAGTAGGTTCCTTGGGTAGCTTTTGGCTCTTTCTCCATTATTTTTGTGAGACCTGAGCCTTGCCTGTCTAATCTTCCCACAATCCCCCAGCATCCCAAATGTTTTAATAAGTGTGTTTTTATTTTCATTCACTTCAAGATATTTCCTAATTTCCCTTCTGATTTCCTCTTTATGCCATTGGCTGTTTAAAAGTACATTGTTTATTTTCCACAAAAATGTGAATTTTCTATTTCTCCCTCTGATATTGATTTTTTGCTTCATTCCATTGTGGTCTGAGAAGATGCATTGTATGATTTCAATATTTTTTCATTTGAGACTTGTTTTGTGACCTAAGATATGGTCTATTCTGGGGAGTGATCCGTGTGCTCTAGAGAAGAATGTGTATTCTGATGTTTTTGGGTGAAGTGTCTGTTAGGTCTAGCTGATTTAGAGTATATATTCTTTGGAGAACTGTCTATTCAAATCTGTTGCCCATATTTTAGTTAGTTCATCTGTCTTTTTATTATTGAGTTGTAATAGTTCTTTGTATATTCTGGATGTAAATCTCTTATCAGATACATGATTTGCAAAAATGTTCTCCCATCGTGTAGGTTGTTGTTTCATTTTATTAATAATATACTCTGAAGCAAAAACACTTTTAATTTTGATGATTTCAGATTTTAATCTAATTTTTCTTTTGTTGCTTGTACTTTGGATATCATATTTAATAAATAATTGCCTAATCCAGGGTGACAAGGCTTTACACCTATGTAACTCCTTGTGTTTCTATTTGAGTACTTTCTACCAACTTGACTTCAAGCTCACTGTTTCTTTCCTCTGTTCTTTTAGGTCTACTGATGGACTCATTGAGTGTAACTTTCGTCTTTTTTCCTGCATTTTTTCTATATAGCATTTCCATTTTGTGCTCTGCTGAAATTCCTTTTCAGTGGGTGTGGCAGTTTGAGATTATTTTATGAATCCCCAAAAGAGAAAGATTATCTTTGTAAACTAATCTATTCCTCTGGGTATGATGCCCTTGGATTGCATTAAATTTAGCTGAGGGGCCTTTGAGCAGATTACCTGTTAAGATTGATTTAGGGCTTTTGATTTGACTATGCCAGTGGGTGTGACTCAGGTTGAGTCCCCACCCCCTTGCTGGTCTGATATAGACAGACATTCACACAGACAGACAGACACACAGGAAGAGAGAGCTCTGTGGTTTCTGATCCCCCCATATGACAGAAAGGAGAAGGCTCAAACAGCTGAGGAGCCAGGGAGAGAGGAGCCATTTTGCCTGAGAGCTCACAGCTGAGATTGGAAAGAACAGCTGAGACTGATACAGGAGGCCGGAAAGAAACAAGCCAGGAAAGGGCTACAGGATCCCCTAAGCATGAAACTTCAACAGGCTGGGCCCACGGAGCTCAAGAGGAAAGAGGACGGAGAGACCAGCCAGAGACCAGCCGCCATCTTGCTTCCCCAGACGGCTCCTGGCTTTGGTGAGAAAGCCCCTCTCATGATGTCTTCAGTTGGACATTTTACAGCCTTGTAACTGTGAGCTTATACCCCAAATAAATACCCTTGTAAAAGCCAACAGATTTCTTTGCATCAGCACCCCTTTGGCACACTGTAGTGGGTGAAAAATCTTCACCCAGGCCCCTGATAGGCTCTTCCCATCCATCATAGTCGACTGTGTGGTGGTGAGTGTCGATGACCATTCACTGTCTCCCTTATTCAGCCCCAGTCCTGGTGCTCTACCCCTGGTCTTTGGGGGTAGGGTCTAATGCTCTTGTTTCAGTCATTGGTAGGGTTTCTAATTGTTTGAGGCCATAGCTTTATCCTGACCCTCTCTCAGGGGCAGAGGCTTTTGTTTCTAATCTCTTTCCCCAGCTGAGCTGCAATAGGTCTTTACACATGCCTGAAAGTGACACGGATTTTGTTTTCCTTTCCTTAGCAGCATAAAGCTTTTGTTCCAAATGGGAGATGTGGGAGAATTGTCTTGGAGGGGTTTTATGCTTTCCCTGCAGTGGCTGATGCTCCCTGCCCTGGCTGCGTTGTGAGGGAGAGCTTCTCCAGGTCTCGCCAGGCTTGTAATCTTTCTGATGACACCACTCCAAGGTTTTCAACTTGATGCTGCTTTATGTTTGCATTTTGTGCATTTTAAACAACATTTAATTATGTCATGGTTTCTTCATTTTCATCTGTCTTTTAAGTCAGATATAAATTCATTTATGTTTAATATAATTATTACTATATGAGGTTTAAACTTACCATCTTAGATTTGATATATATTTATTTTATTTTATTTTTGCTTCTTCTATAAGTGCCTTTATTTTGGGTTAATCAATTATGTTTTGTATTCATTTGAGTTCCTCTGTTGACCTTTCCCCCCAACACTTTTGCATTTCACATTTTTAACATATAGCAAAGTTGAAAGAATTTCCCAGTGAAACATGTATACTTACCACCTAGATTCTATGATCAGTACTATCACATATTCATCTATCTTTCCATTCCACTCTCCATCCATCAGTCCATCTGATTTTTAAGTGCATTTCAAAGTAAATTGTAGATATCAATATTCTTTTCCCTAAATACTTCAGCATTCTTTTCTTTAACGGAAGCTCAAAATTTACAGTATTTTTTTTCATGATATAATTATCACACAATGAAATTTTAAAATCTTAAGTGCACATTTGTTAAGTTTTGACAAATGAATACACCTGTATAACCCAAACATCTATCAAAATATAGAATGTTTCCGTCACCCCAGAAACCCCCTCATGTGTCTTCCCAATTAATTCCAACCTCTGTCCCCAAGTACAATAATTTTTCAGATTTTTTTCACCATAGATTAGAATATAGATCTTATGATTTATATAGTGTTAAATTTTCTGCCACTTTATAATTAAATAAATATAAATAATTAGAGCATCAAATCTAAAATTATGAAGGAGACATTGTGGTAATGAAATGGACATAAGCACATCTGAGTTTGAATCCTGGTTCTGGCTTTTTACTAGCAAATCACTTAACCTCTGGTTCCTTATATTCTTCATCAGATGAGGGGTAAGAAAGTCTAGTGAAGATCTTCAAACCTACCTCTCAAACCTATATGGAAGTTATGAGATAATAGATAAAACATCAATAGCAAAGTTCCTGTACTTAGTAGGTGCTCAGTAATCTAATAATTATTAAATTATCCCTTTCCCAATTTTGCTTGTGAGTGATTTCCATAAGTGTGCTGAAAGGTCAAGCTTGCAGGTAATAGAGCTAGTCTTAACTTTACATGTAGTAACTGATTTTAGAAATCTGGAAAGGCTAATTAATACCCAACTGTATTAGTCAGGGTTCTCGAGGGAAACAGAATTGACAGGAGATATCTGTAAATAGTATGAGATTTTATAAAATTCTCTCACATGACAGTGGGGATGCACAAGTCCAGATTCTGCAGGCAGGCTGCAAACCAGGGGCTCCGAAGAAGGTCCTTGATGAGTTTCTGGGAGACTCTGGCTGTCCAAAGTGGAGCTGGAAATTCCCTGATTGGATGAAGCGTCACTCATGGCTGACGGCAGTGTCCCTGGTTGATGGCAGATGTAATCAGCCGCTATGCAGTGGACTCACTGATGGCTAAGCCCCTAAACGCCCCCGTACTGCAATCCGCCCAGTGCTCGCTGGACCACACAACTGGGCACCATTCCCTGGCCGAGTTGACACATTAGCCCGACCACCACACCGACCAAATTCCTCTTCATCCACTGCTTTATGCTTGAATTTCTGGATTTATTTTTTCTTAGTAAAGTATATGAACCACCCGTGGGTCAGCAGGCGAAGTGCTCAGTAGCATTTTACAATTGGCTGTGAAGTGAGGCACTGCAAGCTGGGTTTAAACAGGCTTAAGAGAAGCCTGAGGCCCTAAAGGAGAGCACTAACCCTTACGCTTTTCCCGCCTTCCTTGCTGCCTCGGTTTCCCTTCCTGTTCCTCTTCCAGAGAGCGAACACCCGGCCCAGGGCCTGGTGGATCCGTTACTCTCTTATAGCAGCCAAAGTGGCCCTCCTTGCTCCTCCCCAAACACGCCGTGCCCTTCCTGCTTCTTGGGGATGGCGCAGGTGCCCGCTGCTCGGGGCCCCCCGCCCAGGAGAGCTTGCTCATTGCTCAGCGCCGTTTCCCAGCCTGTCCCTGGGGCTGCCCGTGGCCCACCGTCCTGCCTGGCGGGTGGGCGTGCTCCGTCCCTCCTGACCCACAGGCTCCTGTCGAAGTGGGCACGGGGGCGGGGGGGGGGCAGTCCTGCCTACACGGGCTGCCATGGCAACGTACACATGCAGTCACTTAATAAATCCCGTGCCTGTAGAATAAGTGAATAACGCGACAGTAACTCCAGATGTGTCCCCAAAAATCATTGGCACCAACGACCTGGAAGGCCCTAAGCTGGCCCTACTGATGCAAGAATATCCCCGCCTCGCTGTCAGCTCCGGTCCATGGGTGTTTTAATGAGAGGCTCACTTTTAACCTTCCTGTGTTTGAGTTGCTGCTGCTGTTACATTTCGGAGGCATCACTGGAAAGGAAGAAACAAAGGACAATATTAATTAGGCTAGAAGGAAACAAGGCCCCATGTTTGACACAGCTTCACATCCATGCTGGCCGGCGGCTTCCTTAGATGACTTTCTCGGAGAGCTAAGTGCTCGCCTGGGCTCCTTGCAGTGACCTGTGACCTGGTGCTCGGTGGTTTCACTGGAGCCGCTGTCCTGTGTCGGCTAGTAGTTGAGTAGAATTCTGCTTCCTTCGCCACAAGGCAGACGGCTTGATGAAACGGTGGCATTTCTACGCAGTGTGAATAACCCGTTTCTTTTTCCTGGTAGGTCATTTGCTCCAGGCGAGGAGGCACAGATGCTTGCCTGCCCTGCTGTGGAAATGAAGTCAGAACAACCCACGCTAAGTGGAAGAGCTGCTCTGTCCGCGTCAGAGGTGACCAGAGGAAAAGAGGGCAGTGGCTCCGAGGGTGGCACAAAGACCCGGTACGCAGTCCTGCTGATGGCTAATTTGGTGCCAGGCCTGGACAGATCATTATGGACATGAAATACACTTTTCAAAAAGTTTTAAAATACAAATAAGTGGTAATTTCCTATTTACTCTCCCTTAAGGGCCTGTCCACCCTGAGTCTTCAACAATTCCAAGTGATGCCGGCATTGCATTTTTTGAAGATTTCTTTCCGTCAGTGTCTCTCATGCTGTGAGCTTCCACTCACAGAACCGGAATTCCGTGATTTTAGGAGCCGAAATGGTCCTGGGCTAGGAATAAAATAATTGCTAAAGATTTACCAACGCTCAGGAGGGGTTTTGTCGTAAGGGGACGTTAGGCACGATTAAAGCGAAGGACAGTTTCCACCCGTTAGCTTTGGAGCTGTGGGGCAGCTAGCCTCACCTGCTGCCACGGGGGGCTGGACCCTGGGCAGCCTCCATGCACTGACAGGCCTTCTACATCGGGCGGTAACTGGAACTGAGGCTGAACTGTGCTCGCCCCACCTCCACTGCACAGAGCAGAGTTTTCCATTACACGATTTCCACTCACTCTCTTTTCAAAAGCCTAGCCTACAGGGTTTTCGTCTTCCTTTTCCTTCTTTTGCTCCGGCTTGCGTCAAACCACAGGTCCCTGATGCTCTCCGTATTTCACAAAATCAGGATCCCTTCTCTTCCGAAGACGGATCAACCAATTGGGAGAATGAGCCCTCTTTTGCCAGGGTGTCAACAAATCACTCAAGACCATATTCCTGAAAGAGCCTGGAATCATTTTAAGGCCAAACTCCATAGAAATGAAATTTTATTATCCTAGAAAGAACCACAAGACATTAGTCACTGCTAGTTGCATTCCTTTGCTATGAAAGATTTTCATGACCTCTGTTTCTATATTTAGGAATGTCCCAATTTTCTTACCATTGTTTAGAATATCTAAAAAATCAAGCTATTTTGCTTCCATACTATCATTCGTCTACACCATAAAGACTCTGCTAAGCTCAGTGGCTGCTCCGGAAGTGCAGGCTGTGGTCAGTGCCAGAACAGATGGCCTCAGCTCCTCAGTCACAGAGGCAGATGTGCCCGGGGTCCACAGCAAGGGCCCTGGACGTGCCCTTCTGTAAGCAGTCACTCCGGCGAGCAATCGCCTTCCCCTTCGTCATGCTGCTCTTAGATGGTCTGGAACAAGAAGGTCAAGTCTGCGGTAGAAAGAACATACGCCACCTGCTCTCCTGGAAGGAAGACTTGGTAAGTGTATCTGCAGCTTACATTCTGTTCCTTTCCCCTTGACCTTATACTGTGATCATTTTTAATATCCTTAAATATTTCAAAAATAGGAATGGATTGGGTGCAATATTCTATAAGATGGCTGTGCAAAAATTTATGACAATCACTTGGTTTTTGATATTTAGGTTTATTATAAGTTTTTAAATTCTTAAACATAGGATTGCACTGAGCATATTATTCTGGGTGATTTTTTTTTTTTTGCCTCATCTTGGGTTCGAATATCAAAGTGCTAACAGAGGTTCCTCAGCTTCCCCTTTCTCTCATTTCATCTTTATCCCGAGGCTTTTCAGGAATAGAATTGGAAGTAAAATGGAGGCAGGAGCTTCTGGTTTCTAAGCAGCAGTATATTGGTTCTGGAGGACAAGATGGGACAGCTGCTTGGCATTGGCTCTCAGGGCTGGCTCCTCTGGTGCTGCCACAGGGAAGAGTCCCTCCTCCGGGCAGCGAGACAGGCTTGAGAAGCAGTGGGTTCCTGGAGAGAGCCGAGAAGCCAGGATGGCTCTCTCGTTTTTAGGTTAGAGGTGGAAACTGCCTTGGATCTGCTTCGTTTTAGAGTGGCTTAAATTTGTGGACCACACAACTGCATTTGCGACGTGGGAGGTGCAAGCCAGAAGGGCAATTGGTCTTAGCTGGGGGCCCCCTTCGAGTGCAGTAGCTTTTCTCCCCTATTGGTGTGTGAGGGCACCGCCTCAGCTTCTCAGTACCTAGAAGCTCCTGACTGAGTGCTGTGCATGGATTTCCCTCCATGGGCTACCTCACCCCTTTACCTGCACCCTGGGCTTCCTGGGTGCCTTCTCCTGACTTGGATTTCATGTTCAGATAATACTTAGCACAACCTTGGGCTCACCTTGCACTGACAGCACCCACTTCAGCCATGCACCATGTGCTTTTTGCCTTCTGTTCCAGGGTCTTCTACCACTCCTCAGAAGCCAGCAGAAGCCTGCTTGGCGCATGCACCAGCTTAATCTGGACATTCAGAGGAGTTAACCTCTATTGAAAATAGGGAATGAAAGCCAGAGTGTAAGGACTCTAGCCTTCCCTCCTTTGACCTCCAGGTGGCAGTTCTGGGAGAATTTGCACATCCTCCCTGGAGGTCATTGCCATTCACAGCAGAGACCCTGGTAATGCCCCTTCTGCTCGCTTCTCCCCTTCTTGTTCCACTCACCTCACTTTCTATGCTTACTTCACTGACGTGTGCTGGGATCATCTCCCAAACAAAACATCCTCATCCTAGTCCTTGTCTCATGCTCTCCTTTGGGGAACATAAAACAAGACAGTTGGCACAGAAGCCATCCTTGGAAGTCATTTCTCAGAATGGAATTATAGGACTGGTTCTCTCGCCAGTGAGGAGCAGTAAGGATAAGTGCTGATGATACGTGCAGAGGTGGCACCCCTGGGTTGGCCGTGGCCACTGGCATGCTATAGCATCACAGTTCCTAAGACCCTCACTGGGAGTGGACTCACTGGGCAGAGTAAGGGCAAGCACTGGTGTATACGCCAAAGCGTTGGTTTATGCATTCTCCACGGCCGCTATCATGCTGCCACAGAAGAGTTGACCAGTTCCAGGACACATGGGACGGCCTACAATTCTTAATGTACTTGCTCTTTGGCACTTTACAGGAAGTTTGCTGACCCTAGTGCATAGCAGATTAATCTCAGCCAGGCTGGACTGACTGACTGCCTGCCTTTCTACAGAGTTACCTGAAGCGTGGTACTGACTCTTAACCAAAGTTACAGGATACACTAACTTAAATAAATGAAGTATTGCAATCATGCTCCATGAGTTGTTTGGGGACAGAACATAACTACTCATGAGCATTGTTTAGCAATAACAATTGGATTTATGACTTGCAGCTGGCTTCAGGGGAACTTCGGGAGTTTCTGCGCCTGAGGCTGGTTACGTGGCTGGAATGTGCTTATGTAAATAATTCGCTGTAAAAGGCCCCATTACTAGTATAAATTAGGGCTGTTGCAATCAGTAGAGGGATTACTGAAAAGACCCCTGGGTTACTTCATGGAAAAATAGCTAAGGCTGTCTTACAGAAAAAAGAGAAAAGGAATGGAAATAACTTGGTGGCCATGATGCTTACTGAATCATACTTGTTTCAAGTGGCACAAAATTTGTGTTCTGTGGTGGGGGAAAACTTATCAGTGGTATTTGCAAATAATAGATATGGAGTCTAGGAAAATAGCAAAATGGATAGAAGAGGATATGGTATGTAGATTGAAATGTGGATCAATAAGAAAGTGGCTGAGGGTTCTCCATAGATGCCATTAGTCACATCAGTGAAATTTAAAGGCAAAACTGATCTTGAGACACCTGAGGTTAAGATTTTTGCACTCTGGCCAGTGAGTGAAGCACAACAAAGGAGATTTGAGCAGTTATAATATTTGAGAGGAAGGCTACTTCCTGGTTGACCTTCAATTACAAAAAGGATGCTATGCATGGGGAATGTTGCAAGACAAGTGACCATGGAAGCTAGAGGACATAGAGTTAAGAAATAGAGCTGCTTTATTGATAGATGTAATCAGCTCCTTGGACAGCCTTTGTCATGGTTGTTACTTGGAATTAGTGATCAATGGAAGAGTTCCCAAGACCAACTGGTAGAAGAGGGAGCAAATTGGGACTGGTTCACAGACTGGTCTGTAAAATTATTCTAGCTTTAAACAGAATGCTGCAGCACGATAGCCCCACTCACTTGTGTTCTGAAAGACGTGTTGGGGGATATCCACGAAATGGTAAAAGCTTTGGGTAATGGTTAGAGGAGTAACTATGTGTAAGTAAGTACTCAGAAGCCTGGCTATGGAAAATAGCTTGGAAGGAGCAAGATCCATGACAAGGATGTCTTGGAAAGGTGCATGAAGGTATATCTTTGGGAGTGGGCACAAAGTATTAAAGTTTTGTATTAGTGTCAGTGTACATAGAGAGCATCCATACAAAGAAGGCAATCCACAATCAGGCAGATTAATTCAATAGCTGTCAGCCAGCTTCTGTCCTTGGCCTCCCCATTGTTTGTACAGAGGGCCATGAAAGTAGCTATAGCAGCAGAGATGAAGTTATGTGTAGGTCTTCTGCATGGGCCCTCTCTAAACAAACCTCATTTACCTACTGCCACTGCTGAATGTCCAGCCTGCCTGCAGGAGAGGCCAGCCCTGGGCTCTCGACATGGCACAACCACCCTGCCACTATCAGACTCCCTTTACCTAGGAAAAGGCAGGGATTTATCCTTAATAGAACTCTTATCTATTCTGGGCTTGGGTTTGCCTTCCCTCCCCATAATGCCTTGGCCAGTCCTACCATCTGAGAGCTTATAGAATGACTCATCTACCAGTGTGATTCCTGTATTTGGATGGTCACCACAAATGGGTGACTTAAAGTAGCAAAAATGTATTATTTCATATTTGTAGAAGCCAGAAGTCTGAAATCAAGATGTTTTCAGGGCCATGGTGCCTCCGAAGTTGCCCAGGGAGAATCTTCCTTGTCTCGTCTACCTCCTGGTACCAGCTCCTGGTGCCTCCTGACATTATTTAGCTTGTGACTGAGTAACTATAACTTTCCCCCTGCACTTCACCTGGACTTCTCTGTTTCTCTTTACATACTTTCTGGCTCTTACAAGGACAATCTCATTGGATTTAGTGCTCACCCTAATCCAGTATGATCTCATCTCAATCCTTACCTTAATTACATCTGCAAAGACCATATTTCCAAATAAGATCACATTCTGAGGTCTCGAGTAGAATGAATGTTGGGGAGGGGAGCACTATTCATCCCATTATAACACTCCGTACATGTTGTTTTAGACTAGGTGACCTATTTGATGGCAAAAGAGGTACAACATTGGGTACGTGGCCATGGGATCTACTGGTCTTAACCATACATGCCACCATCTTGAAGCAGATGGCAGATTAGGATGGTGGGATGGCCACTTACAAGCTCAGCCAAGGTGCTCGCTCTGGGCTGCTTGGGTGGGGCTCTGTCCTCCAGGTGTCAGTGGATGAGCTAAATCAGCAGCAGGTATAGGTACGATATCCCCAGTGGGTAGATTATGTGGGTCCAGCAACTAAGGGATGGGTCACCATTACTTACAGATATCCCCTTGTGGAATTTGTGCTATCTTCACAACCTTAGCATCTGAGGCATTAGAGGCCCTAATCCTCTAGGGGGAAAGGCTTTTGCCAGAGGATAGAGTAAGAATCCCATTGAACTCAAATCTACAATTACCTGCTTTTTGGTTCTACATGCCACGCAACAATCAGGGAAAGAACAAAAAGGTGGGGGTGATTGATCCGATTTCTACAGGGAGCTAGGGTTGCTGCTACTCAGTGCAGCTAGGGAGGAGAATGCTTGGAACTCGGAATTCACTGGGTACATCTCTTGGTGTTTCAGCACCCAGTGTTGAATGGAAAATTCATTCCCATTAATGAAGAGGAAATTACAGTCATTACTGCCTGACAAGATAAAGGCAACCAAGGGCTTAGATGACTCAGGAATGAAGATCTGTATCCCCTCATTGGGGAACAGAGAGAAGCTGAAATGCTGACCAAAGTGAGAAAAATCTAAAATGGGTGGTGGAGGAGAGCGATAATGAATATCAGTTATAGCCTTGGAGTTGGAGCCAATTGCAACAGCAAGTACTGCAGTATGTTTAGCCCCCTGTATTGCATCTTTGCAGAAATTGTGGCTGGATGCCACCGTGAGGCAAATTCTATAGCAGAATAGACTTTATGAAGAGCCTGAAGAGATGTCAGGGATACAAGAGGGGGATTGTATCGGACAACTCTTGTGCATTATTCCATGTGTTCTAAGCCTCACATCTTAGCGCCAGCCATTGCAGTGGCAACAAAGTCTGCTCAGATGTTGACAATCTATGTGAAATCGAAACTTGACTGTGTCTCATCTTGGACCTCATGCCATTTACCTCTTGCTTTCTGCTCCATGGTTTCTCTGAGATACAATGGGAAAGTTCAAGAGAGTTCATGCTGGTGGTACCACAGTTGACCAATGGAAGACAGAGGCTGATGGATAAACACATCCTGATTTTGTCTCCTGGCCGGATAGCTCTGAGACATATTTCATAAAGTTCCTCTGGAGGTCCCATAGGATCAAGCACCAGTTTCCTGAATCAGTGGGCAACTTTACAACACATCCTTTAATTTTTTTCCTCTTGCCCTGTTCAATTCCTCTGTCCTTCCAACTGCTTCCTGATTCACATTTTCAAAATACCTGCATGAAAGACTTATCTCAAGCTCAGCTTTCAGACAGAGTTACATGATTTCACTGTGTTGGGATTTTTGTTGACATAGTTTTCTCCCTATTGGATTATAAATTCCTTATAGGCAAGGACCGCCAGGTACTCTATGGATGTTTATTGAATAAATTTAATTCAGAGAAATTCAACATGCATACTTTTCAAATACAACTTGGCATGGCCTATTCCCACAACAGAGTAAAACATGAATTTCTAAGGAAATTGGGTTTATGTTAAAGGTGAACCTTGTGGGAGATTGACTTATATACCTTAACAAACACACATTCTTAATCTTAATCTGTGTCCTTGTGGGCGTGAACCCATTGTAAACAGGACCTTTGGAAGATGTTGTTTTTAGTTAAGGTGGAGCAAACTAAACCAGAGCAAACTAATCTGGGTTACTGGAGGCCTGAGCCAGAATCTGGAAGTCAGTAGAAAACCGGAAGAGGAAGGAGAGGACATCATCAGGGAAGGATGATGTTTGAACCAAGGATCTCAAAGACTGCTGGGAGCCAGCACCAAAAGCTACAGCCTTTGGGGAGAGAGCAAGCTCTGCCGATATCTTGATTTTAGTTCTTCTAGCCTCAAGACTACGAGCCAATGAATTCCTCTTGTTCAAGCCAACCCTTTGTGTGGTATTTGTGACGGCAGCTTGGCCAACTAAGACATTGTTAAAGCAAAGTGTGTTGTCTTTACCACTGTAAACTGTCTTAAGTTTATTTTCCTATAAGGCAAGGGACAATTACATGGAGAGATAGGTCAATAGAAGATGGAATAGCTGAGGATGGGCAGCTATGGCGTGACTGCATCTGGGAGTGATTAAAAATAATAGAAATAGTTATAAATTAAAAGGAAAATGCCAGCTAATAGAGTCAGGTGAGCCTGTTACATTCGAGGGAAGGAGCTATTCCACTTAATGTAATGGCAGCAATCAAATACTAGCCACCATTTACTGGGAGCTTCGTATGTGCTAGTACTTTTGCAAGTGCTTTCCATGTGTTCTCTCACTTAATCCAGCAGAGATTTGCATCTTTTATACCTGAGGAGTGGAGAGAAGGAACTTGCCCTAGTTCACTCAGCCGGTGGGCAAGAAGGCCATGATCTCAGATCCAAGTCTGTAGGAACTGCGTACTACCCCCTAAAGAGACCCAGAGGGAGGTCTGTTTGTTCTGTGTGTGAGGGCAAGGCCATATTCTGAAAAGCTGAATTAATACCACGTTTGAACCTCTAATCCAGGATTCCTGACTCTATTCCAGATCAAGCAGCCGAATTAAAAGGTAGCAAGAGTGAACCGAGTTACAGCACATGGAAAAGCCCCAGTGTGTGCTGTGCTTTCTGGCTAGGACTTCTAATATTAAAGGTATGAATGAAGGAACACGTGAAAACGTTTGTACCCAGAGCTGCTGACTTCTGAGTCTGCATTAGTGGACTCTGCATATAATTTAAAGGAAAAGGTGCAGGCTGGGAGTTCAGAGAGCTGGCTTCTAATCCCGGTATTTCCATTAATGTCTTAGACCAATTATTTAGCCTTTGTGCTCTAGTTTTCGCCATTTGTCACATGGATGCCTGCTCTCCATTTAACCACAGGGTTCCTATAAGGTTAAGATGAATGTGGTTTGAGAAAGCAGAAAGTGCCATTTAAGTGTTTAGCGCTATTAATCATTATTTTCCATCACTGACTTTATTATGCATCTGCTATATGACTCCGTACTGCTCACTGTTAAGATCATTTTTCCTATAATGAAAATAGTCCTTAAACCAAAAATATTATGATGACCCTTGGGGTTAAAACAATATTTTCAGAGATGACACAGTGAAAGAACGTCTAAACCTCTGAGAATGCATAAATGTTTTCTTTTCCTCTCTTTTGATATTAAAAAGACCATTGAGTGTTCTGGACAAATGCTCCTTTGGGTGCGGTTCATAGCCTCATTGGTTCAGTTTCTCTTCTCTTGGAAACTTTGTGATGGTTTGTGTAACCAGAATCCTTAGAACACTTGTTCATGATGTACGAACAACGTCAAGTATAGCTGTTGGTAAAATTCCTATTTGTCTTCCAACCCAATTTAATTGCCACAAGAATGGTCAGTGTTCTCTGAAACAGAAACATGGGCAATTTCCATACAAGTGGAAAGATTAATCTACCTTTGTGCTTCCTCAGCACCAGGGAAGAGTTGGGAAAGGAAGGGAGCAGCTCAGTGGGGAGAGAAATGGAGGCTTATGAAAAAATCACACTGAAGCAAAAACATGAGGACTGTGTACTCTAAAGAGCAGGGACGATGCTTTATTTCTCTATACCCAGGACCACAAAGCACATTATAAGCACTTAGTAAATGATTTTTTAAAAGAAAGAACGAAGAGATATTTAGCTATGAATATCCACTCTCTTCAATGAATAGAGGGAATAATTGTGGGAAAATCAGGATTGAAGTTTGGCTTCTTCTCCTAGTGATCTGCATATTCATCCAACTTCTTTTTTTAGAATTTTATTGTTTAATATATTTTTTATTTTTTTAAAAGATACTTAGATTACAAAAATGTTACATAAAAAATAAAGGGGACTCCCATATGCCCCACTTCCTACACCTCTCACATTTTCCCACATTAACAGCATCCTTCATTAGTGTGGTACATTCGTTACAATTGATGAACACATTTTGGAGCATTGCCACTAAGCGTGGATTACAGTTTACATTGTAGTTGACACTCTTTTTCACACAATTTTGTTGGTTATGGCAAGATATATAATAGCCTGTGTCTGTTGTTGCAGTGTCATTCAGGACAATTCCCAAGTCCCGAAAAAGCCCCCATATTACACCTGTTTTTTCCTCTCTCTACCCTCAGAACCTCCAGTGGCCACTGGCTCCACATCAATGTTGTAATTTCTTCCATTGCCAAAATCATAATATGTCTATAGTAGAATACCAGTAAGTCCACTCTAGTCCATAGTTCTTTCCCCAGTCCTGAGGATTCTGGGATGGTGATGTCCACTCCACCTCTAATTGAGAGGGGGCTTTGATCCCATGGGGCAGATGGATGGGACTCTCTTGCTTGCAGTTGTAGACTCTCTCGGTTCCTTAGGATGGTCGTTGTCCATCATCATCTCTTTGTTTGTTGTCCTGGGTGAGTCCAAGGAACTTTCACCCAACTTCTTAAACCTAAGATTTCTCATCTATAAACTGGTGATTAAACTGTCCTCCATATGACTGCTAGAGAGATCTATTTAATATCCAAACCTCATGCTTTAAAACCTTATAGTATGCAGGACAAAAGCCAGGGTTCCCTTGTGAATCACAAAAAAAGGCTGTCATTGTCTGGCCTCTGGCTTTTTCAGAAAGAACTTGTTGGACAAACAGACTCTTAAAGTTGAAAAGAGAAGAGAACGGAAGATTTATAGGCCATAGAGCTGCCTGAAATAGCCAGGAACACGTAGGCCAAAATCATTTCTCTCTCAAGTCAGGGAGAGGGCTCCAGATGTTGGGAATGTGTCCATCACGACTCCCAGAAAACCCTGCTATAGTGGCTGGAGGGGACAGGAAAGCAGGAAAGCAGTCTCCAGGAAGAGAAGCAACCAGGCAGGAGTACAGAGTAAGGCTGGAGAAGAAAACAGGGACGGGAGTCTACAGCTGAGGATGCCAGTGGTGAGGAGCCTGAAGTCTGCTAGTGGAACGGGATAAGGCCAAGAGTTTTGAAGCAGATTGGAGTGATATGAGGTGAGGGACAGGAAGGAATCAGGGGTTTGGGCTTGAGCAAACAGGTGTGTGGTGGGGACATTAGTACCTGGGGAAAACTGGGAGAGAAGTGGGTTTTGGTGGTGGTAGAGACAAAGGAGAGAAAATCAAGAAATTTGTTTGAGCTGTTAATTTTGGGATGCCTATTAGATATCCCCATACAGATTTAAGTAAATGCTAAATATTAGAGTTTGAATCTCAGGAAAGAGATGTAGGCTGGATAAAGCATCCACTTTGCTATCATAGTTAGGGGGTTTTATTCCAGTGTTTACCACGGAGGATTTCAAACTCTTGCTCGGGGGTCCTAGGGTTCCCGGGAAACACTAAGGGGCTGCTCAGCAGATTGATGGAAAGCTCAAAGGGATGGGGCTTCTTTAAACAGAGCAACTCTTGTTTATTTGATTGTTTTGTTTTACTTGTTTTCTACATTTGGATTTTCACATAAGATTTCATTGGGAAAAGGTTTATGCTGTTTAAAAATGTTTGAAAGTGACATAATAGCTAGCACACACATAATTTACTATGTACACTCTTCTAATAATTCCATATGTTAGCTAATCTCAATCTCACAATAACCTTGTAGAGTGGATACCATTATTCAGCCCTGGGGCATATTGATTGAGTGACTTATCTACAGCTCTGAGGATTGACACCCCTAACCATTACCATACTATGACAGAAGAAGAGTGAAATTTCCTAACACGGTATGCAAGATTTTAACCCACCTTTGATGTTCCATGGCTTGTAAGAATATCCAGGTAGCCCAAACTTCAACTACCTGGGATTGTGCACTTTTCACACCCTTGCCTCCACGTGTTCATTCTCTTTCAAAACCTGGCTAAATGCGACTGCTTATGTGAAGGTTTGATTGATTCCTAATTTTCTGAGGACAGAAAAAATCACCACCCCCTTTTGGCTTTTAGAGTGTTCTAGTTACAACCCAACTACAATTATGATTTTTCATATATAGGGTCCACCCTTCCCTCGCCCATATCCTTACAAGAGAGTGAAGCCTTGAGTGTAACGAGCTTCAGGTCTCTCCATTTCTGGAGCATAGAGTCTAGAAAGAAATGTAGACACAAAAGCAACTATGAAACAATAAAGCGATTGCTATAAAGAAGGGCATCTCACAGATTCTTGAATCAGACTGCTTTGGGTCAAATCCCGGCACTAGAACTTGCCTAAACTTAGAGGAGTTATTTAACCTCCCTTTGCCTCAGTTTGTGCATTTTCAATCTGCAGGTAATAATATTACCTATCTCATAGGGCTGTTATAAAGATATACAATAAGACATCGTATAAGACATGTAAAGCATTTGGAACAGTGATTTCCATGTTTTATTATGATTTCATTACCTTTATTATAGAAGCATATGCCATAGGGTACCCAGGCAATTGCATTTTATATTTCTCACAATTGTAACTATGAATAGTACATGGTTTTTGAATGCATGACTCAATGAATGGGTAGACTAAACTCACTGGTCCACCAATGAATACAACAAACCTGCATTGTGTATCTGAAATCCTCTCGTGCTGTGGTGGTTTCTGGAGTTTCATTGCTTAAACAGGTTCCTGGCCTCTAAAAGACCAACTTCACGGGGGTGGGGTGGAGGTAGGGAGCAAACGAGCAGGAACTGCATCACAGTATAATGATGCGGGATATGTTAAGGGGCATGCAGAGTGCTATGGAAAGACCCTTTCTCAGATTCGGGAGGTTTAAATGTTATCTAAATGAAGACCTACAGCTAGCCAGGCCAGTAGGTTGGGGAAAGAGAGAACACAGGGCCAGTTATTTAAACAAAACAATAGGGCATGACCTACTAGAGGAACTTGAAACATTCTTTATGACTAGAGAAAAGAAGCCGAAAGGGACAGTCTCAGGTTCTGAAAGGTCTTGTGGCCATCCTAGTCCATGTGGACTTCAAGAACAAATGTTAGCTCCTGAGGCGTGTTCATTAGAAGAGTGGCTTGGCAGACTGCTTTTTACTGCTCTCGCTCTGGCGTAGTGATTAAGGGACTTACCTACAGCTCCAAGGGCCAAGGGGACAGAGGCAAGGCTGGAGGCAGGGAGACCAGTTTGGAGGCTGTTGCAGAAGTCTAGGAGAGACTGGACTAGTAAGTGGAGTTCACAATGAAGAAATGAGGATTGGAAATAAATTATCAAGGCTTGGTGATAGATTGGATATGAAGTTTGGTGGGAGAAATAGACAAATTTGAGATGATGCTTTACTTTCTGAGAGACATCTGAAGGATGGTAGTATGGGACACAGAGCTAGAAAACATAGTAGGATAGATGTGGTGAGAAGATGGCCAGTTCAGTTTTGTGAATACTTAGTTCTAGTTGCTTATGATATTCAAGAAGAGAAAGCAGCTAGCTGTGTTAATCCAGGGCTTGGGTTTTGCCAGTTGTGATTGAATGAATAAGTGGCAAGAAAATTGAGGATGTTATCAAAGGTTTAATTAAATAGATGGTTTTTGGAATCTAACTAGAGAAGGAAGAGAAAATGGAAAGTGTGGATTAATAGAGAGAAAGTAGGTGTATGAAAACACAGAAGTAGTTATTAAGTCAAAGAATAGGCACAGTGCCAATGATTAAGTAGGAAGAAGGGAAAAACAGAAAGTTATAGTTAAATTATTAGAATTTGTGATTTCAGGGATAGACCTCTCCAGAGTTATAACAAGGACTTATTGAAGTCACGAGAAATGAAATTAAAGGTGAAACTCAACAGGGATGAGTATATCAAGAAACCAAGGGGTCAAGGGGTTGTATGTGTCATACAAGTGGATTTTCATGTCATTCAAGATGGTGGCAGAACTTGGAATGGAGAGCAAGACTCTGAAATGGGAACTAACATTTACAGTGAATATGGTACAGCCCATGGAGTGTTGGTAGAGGACATCAAGGAGGGTGACTGAGAGCAGCAGTAAGAGAGGGCAGCCTGAGCTTTAGACTTTCAGGGGTCCCTAAGAGAAGCCTAGACAAATCCTAAATTTAAAATATCCCACTGGAAAGGACAGCTAAGAGGCTATACAATGGAACTCACCATAGGCTACCTTCCCAGGACCTGAGAGAAAGATACTCTTCATCATCAGCACAAGCAGATTCTGGCCACCTGTGAGCTCCAGCCATCTCATTTCTTGCCTGGCTTTAAAAAAATTGGCACCTGAGATAGAGAGCAGTGAATGTAAGAAAACAGGAAACCCAACAAGAATTTATTCTTTCTGAAAGTCTATTTTTAAGACCAGGATTTTTGGTTTTAGAAGAAAAAAATGGTTCAAGGCATTTTTTTCCCCTCTCTTCAAAATCTAGGTGGAAGGAAATGCAAAAACAAATCAGTAAAAAAGGACTGGAAATTCTCCACTCCCTCGATGTGTGCCAGCACAAACATCATGGGAGGTGTGGAAAACTCCACAAGGCAACATTTCATAGAATCGTAGAATTTTTGGGTTGGAAGGAACCCTGGATCCAATGGACTGCTGCTTAGTTTTAAACAAGGGTACCCTGAGCAGGCCAACAGAACGGAAGGTGATCAGGGTGGAATGTTGCACATTAGGAAAGTCATTGTCATATTTCTCATAAAATGATCTTTTTAAATTTCATTGAAAAATTGAAGATTCCAATAGTTGTATAAGAGATTCTTAGGAGAAATTCATTATGGAAATGTAACCCTTGAGTCAGAATTCTTAACAACAATTTTACTGCTAATAAGACCTTGTTTTCTTTCTAGTTTACATAAATTTGTTACATAATTTTAACTCTGAAACTCTGGAATAGCACTATAAATCTGTGGGATGACAAATGCATATTAAATGCAAAGCCATTTTACTGTAAATGCAACAAGCAAATCAGAAATAATTCTAATTGGGAAGCACAAAATGATCTATTCCATTAATATTATGACAGTATTTTCCTAACAGTAATTGCACAGTAGCCTACAATTTCCTTCTTTCACTTCAATGCTTCTCTCACATATAGCTAATACAATAAATCAGAAAGAACAAGGGGGTTCTTTTGTGTCACTGGCAATGACTGCAGGACATCAGGCAATCCCTAATCTGACATGTGCTCCTCTCCACCATCTTGCAATAGGTACAGCTTGCCTAACGTGTCCAAGCAAATCCCACTTTGGCTTTGTTCCAAAATATTAAGACATTTTCAATATTTTTTATTTGCAAGATCCTTCATTAAATGAAATTTTACCAACTGTGTAAAATAGATAAAAACAGATGTTCCACTGAAGTAATGATTGCAGGTGGCACGAAGCTGAACCCACAAACATTTCCACTCCCCACATTTCCTTCCATCACAAATCTAAGGGAGCTGAGGTATCAAATCAGTACTCTACAAAAAGCCCAGGCAATAAAATATTAGACTAACTGGATTATTTATTTACACACACACACACACACACATGCTGGGCACACTTTTGCATATACATAATATGTATATATAAAAACTATGCGGAAAGTTTGACCTGGCTACTTAGAGGAAGTTAGCTCTGTGAAGACCAAATAGAAAACATTGTTTCCGATGTATTTGGAAACATGAATGGAGAATGGATTTCAATGGTTTACCAGGGTTTATGGTACATGGCATGGTCTGTTTTACACCAATTGACACTGGCTTCTTTTGACCAAGAGCTGGTTTTATTTTTATTCTGGTTGGAACCTTTGACTCATATGGGTGACCAGACACCCATACAACTCCCTCAGCTTTTCAAAAAACCAAACCACTTGGATACACAAGAGAGTGAAGAAGGTAGAGTGCTGCAGTCTTCTTTGTGGGTTGTGGTTAGTGTAACAGGATCATGAACAAAAGGGTCACAAAACCACTGTTTGGAAAGGGAACACTTCAAAGCAGCAGCTGCCTCCAGACAGAAAGGGTTTGTAAAAGCCAGTGTAGCATTTGGTTGGTTAGTGTCCTAAAATGACTTGGGTGAAGATGCAACTCGGGAGAAGTGGAGCCATCATTTTCAACTTTAGTGTGTTGGAATTTATGTATTATCCTCTTTTAACTGTAGGACAACCTTACTAGGTTTGTCCCGTTTGCAGAAGGCACTAAAATTGGGAGAGGTTGTTGTGGTAAGGCTGTGCCATTTCATAACACACAGCACGATCTCCTTGCTCTTCCACAGACTTGCCAAGCATGATCCTACATCAAGGCCTTTGCCGTTTACTGGTCTTTCTGCGCGAATTCCCCAACAGGTATCTCATAGCTCACTCTCTTATTTAATGCAGGTTCTGTTTAAATGTTGCCTTCTTAGAAGGGCATTCTCCCACCACCTTTCATAAAATAGCATCCCTTTCCATTCTCTAGTTACCTATGCTGCCTTATTTTTTTTCATGGCACTTATTGCTACCTGCCATTATATTCTAATGGAGCTTGTATTTTAATGTGAAGGATATTACATTTGGTAATAAATAAACCATAATATTTTCAGTGATTTTTGGACATAAGCAAAATTTCATGTAAAAGTGTAAACTAAAAATTATAATATATATTGTAGTCAGTAATATTACCTTACTACTGTCCTGTATCTTTTAAAATTTTGTGACTAATTTTTATCAAGTGTGTCAGAAAATAGCTTCTTTCCTTTCATTGGCCTGTCCTGGGTGACTATGACCACTTCAAAACCAGTCACATTGTCCAGAGTTTTGGACTTTACTAGTTGGCTTAAGCTTACCCATAGACTAAAGTGTAGGGTTGATACTACCAAACTGTCAATCCAACTGACTGCAGTTATTGAGATTGTTGAGTGGGGTTACAGAGGGAGTACCATGAGACCATCCAGGAAAATGGGGGATTGGAATAACATAGAATATGCAACCTACAACCTCTTCCCACCACCTCATTCTACAAACTCATTGAACATTTGGATAAGCATAAATATAAGAAAAAGAATAGGAAACTACCAGGTGTCAGACTCAGAGGAAAATACGGGAAAGGAATAACCAGGAACTACTAATACAGCAGTATAAAGGAGCACAAGACCCAGATACAATGGGACAGAACATAAAATACTCAGTCCATACAAGGATGAATACAGAAACTGGAATCCTGCTTCCCATTGATGGAAAATGGAAAATTATACATACCCACTATCCTAGCGGAGCATTTAAACTCAGCTTTTTCAATTATCGATAACATACAAAAGATCAACAAGAATATAGATTGGAACAAACACACATGCTTGATATAAAGAACTTATATAAAAGTCTTTATCCAACAATAAGAGCACAAATTCTTCTCAGGTATACATAAAATATTCACAAAAAAATGATCATATCAGAGAAAGAACTAGTCTCAAATATTTTAAACAATAGCTATCACAAAGATCATGTTCAGAATGCTCAAAATGCAATTAACTTAGGTATTAATTTAAAATATTTTTAAATGTCCATAATTTAATCTTTAAATTAAAAATCATACTAAAAAATAAATCATGAGTAAAACAAATAGTCAAACTGGAAGATTAACATTAAGATGCTGTAAATCAATATATAAAAGTGTGTGTATATTTAAGTGAAATTATAATAAGTTAGAACAACTGAATCCACTCAATAAATAGGAGTAAATAATAAAAACAAGAGGAATGATCAATGAAATAAGAAAACAGAGAACCAGCAAACAATTAAAGGGGATAACAAAGTTAAAATTTGGTTCACTGAAAAGATGAACAAAATAGAACTCTCATGGTGAAAGAGAGGGAGAAAGAAGAATTAGAATTAGGAATGAAAGCATACATAACTATAGGTTCAGTGGAAATTTAAAATATATTAAGAGGATGTTATTAATAACTTTATTACAATAAATATGAAAAGAGAAAAAAGGATAAATTTCTAGTAAACATGTTACCAAAACTAATTCAAGGTGCACTCAAAATATGAATGACCCTTTGACTATTTATTATTTATTTATTTATTTATTTTGTTGACCCTTTGACTTTTTTTTTTTTTTTTTTTTTTTACCGGGAGGTCTCAGGGATTGAACCTGGGTCCCTCCATATGGGAGACGGACACCCAACCATTTGAGCCACATCCGTCCCCCGACCCTTTGACTATTAAAGAAACAGATGTTAAAAATATCCCTTCCTCCCTGACCTCATAAAAATCTAAACTCAAATTCAGGTGAATCCTACCAACCCTGAAAGAACAGATTTTTCTAATCTCAGACAAACTCTTCCAGAGAAGACACAATAAAGAATACTCCACCAAAACATTTATAAAGCAAGTAGAACTTGGATACCAAAACCAGACAAGGACTGTAAAGAAAAGAAAATTACATGTCTATCTCATTCAAGAATGTAAAATGTAAACCCTAAACAAACTAAATCCTATTATGTACTAAAAAAAGGATAACAATGTGGCTAAGTTGAGTTTTTGACAGGAATTGAAGGATAGTACATTAGAAGTATATGTAATTGTTGTTCCCTATTTTAATAGATTAAAGGAAAAAAACTTATGAATCTCTCAACAGATGCTGTAAAAGTATTTCGTAAAAGTCAGTACCCATTATTAAAATAAACTCAAACTAGGCTTAGAAGAAATTCTGTAAACCAATAAAAGGAAACCCACAAAAACACTAATACATATTATCCAAAATGTGAAAACATTCAAAGTGTTCCATTTAAAATTAGGAATGAAACACATTCACCATTATTATTCATCACTGTATTGAAGTAATTGCCAGGGCAATCAGATGAGAAAAGGAAATGAAAGGAATAAAGATTAGAGAAAGAGGAATAATATTGTTATTATTTGCAGATGATATGATTCTGATCATAAAAATCCAAACAACTCTTCTGAGAAAATAGAGTTTCTCAGGGTAACTGGAGAGAAGCTCAATATACAAAAATCAATTGGATATTTTATAGCATCAACAATTATAAAAAATTGTTTTAAAAAGATACCATAAACAATAACAATGCAAGCTATAAATTACCTAGAAAAATATCTAACAAAAGATGTGCAATGCTTCTAAAGGAAAAATTATAAAAATTGATGGAAATTAAAGAAGACCTAAATATACAAAGGCATCCTATGTTCATGGATAGAAAACTTAATATTATCAGTTGTTGTAAGTGCCAACTCTATCCAAATTGCCCTATAGATTTAATACAATTTCAATCAAAATCCCAATAAAATTTTATTTTACAAAATAAAAATTTTGTTAAATTTTGAGAAATTGTTTCTAAAATTAATATGGAAGAACAAAGTGCCATATCTGAAAAATAAAACCAAGGAGGGAGCATTTGCCCCAGATGCCTTATTGTAGAGCTTTGGGAATTAAGACAGTGTACAGTTGGCTGAGGAATAACACATGAAACCACAGGTCGAAACAGAGAGCCTCCAGAGTGACCCACACACACAATGAGTTTGCAATATGGTAGAGCTGACCATTACAGGTCTTGAAGAATGAAAATTATTTAATAAATGAGCTAAGAAAATTGGCTATGCATGTGAAAAATAATATTGATTTCCTCTTGACATCATAGATAAAAGTCAATTACATATTGATAAAGAACTGTAATATCAAATACAGATGTTAAAATCATTAGTAGAAGATCTGGAGAAAACTTCTGATCTTGGTAGAGGAAAGTAATATTTTTAAAGGCACCGGAAGTGTCACCATTAAAAAAAAATTCATATATACAACTGCATTAAAATTAAGATCCTCTATTTACCAAAAGATTAAAATGGTGAAAATACAAGCGATAAACTGAGATATTTGCCATACAGGACCAATAAAGGAATAAACTCAATGGGGAGATGGTATTCAGAATATCTAAAGCCCCCATAAATCAATAAGTAAAGACGAACAACCTAACTGAAAAACAGATAAAAGGCAAGCGTTTTCCAGAAAAATAAAACCATCTATGGTCAAGAAATACATAAAGAATTGCTTAAGTTGCTTAATCACACTAGTAATTAGGGAAATGCAAGTCAAGACCAAATTGAAAAACATTTTACAAGAATTAGGCAAAAATTATGATGCCCAACAATACCAGAAGTAGGCGAGCATGTGACTGTCATGTCTCTTTAATCTGGAAGTTTCATAGCCTCTCTTTTATGAAGTTAATAATTTTGAAGAATACAATCCAGTTGTTTTGTGACTGCCTCTTGACTTGGATTGTCTGGTTGTTTTCTCATGACTTGATATAGTTTTTTGTCTTTGTCAGGAATGTCATAGAGATGATCTGTCCATCTCAGTTAACCACCTCAGGAGGTACGTGGTGGTGTGTCCCATTAGAGACGATGCTAACTTCTTTTGCTTAGTTAATGTGGTTTCCGCCAGATTTTGCCACATACAGGAGCCATTTTCCCTTTGTAATTGATCTGTAATCGATATGTAGATACTTTGAGTCCGTTCATGAGAAACTGGGACACGTTAGTTTTAACTCCCACTGATGACTCTTACTAAATAAACTATCACTATGTTGGTAGAGAAAGGTTTTGTGTCATTTAATTTTAACTAGATGGGGATCTGAAAGAACTAGGGATCTGATTCTCACTCTCAAACTCAGTGCATGGTACATTAGCCTGGGAACTTTGAGAACTCAACAGAAAGGACAGAATGGCAAGGGAAAATTTGCCTTGGAGCTGCCTTGGGGAAAGGCTCTAAACATGCCCAGCAGGTGTTTGATTCCACGGGCTAGAGCACTTTATCATGTGGCTGGTGCCTGCAGGAGTATGATTGGTTTGAAAAAACATAGCCAGATTTAGAGGATTAACTCCAATTTTTTGGGTAATCACGTGAAGCCTTATACAAAGAAGATGAGTGACAGAAGAAGAGGTTGAAGTGATTGCGCTTTGAAGATGGAGGAAGTGGCCCAAGCTAAGGAATGTCTTGGGGTAGACAAGGAAGCAGACCTAGAAAATTACGCCTTTAAAAGCAAGTTCTTTTCTGTAGCCATATCCTGCCTCCCTTAAAACTTCTACCTATTTGTGTGGTAGTTCTCTTCTCTATAATATAGTGGCATATAATGTTTGGGGCTTAAATATTTTCAAAGAGGTAGCTCATAAACACATTTAGTTTCATTCTCAGTCTTTTGGTGTTTCCAAATAAAAGTTGCTTTATATTTCTGCTACTTTGAATTGTAGACAAATTTTGTTTTATGTCCTCTCAAAGCAGAGTGAAGAATCTCATTCCTAAGCCATGGACTTACATTGGCTTTCCTTTGTAGCACCCAAAGACACATTTCTAAATTCCTTCTCTCTACACCAGTATAAAATGATTCATAAAGTGTATGACATACAGGTCCTCACTGATTGTCACTTGCTCAGTGAGGATCTATCTGTATGATTCAAAATAAATTTCTTAGCTTCAACTATTCCTTTCTCCTAGGAGTGGTTGTCCACCTCTCCTGCTCTCCATATTTGAACAGAACAATAGCAGAGGGACAGGGTGAAGTAAGGGGCAGAGAAGAGGCTCTGAAAGCAGGTAGACATAATCTTGAATATTCCTCTAATTATCATGTACCGTTGGGAAATGTCCTTTCCAGGACTCGATTTCATCTGAAAAATGGTTTGACAAATACCTGCCTCAGAATTAAATGCAATAACATATATAAATACTGTAAAACTAGTTCTGAAAATGCATTGTCCCTAAGTCTAGTGCTGGAGATGGTTGTAGTTCATAATTTTGCCAGATGATAATTATTCATTTAAAATTTCTCCATATTTTACTTTCTCGTTTCCTTTGTCTTCATAATTCTATCTAAACTCAGTGGAATCTGGTGTTTGTGATAATAGTTTTCTTTGGTCCCCCTCTTCACTGGCTTAATAAAAGTGGTTTTTGATATTTTCCAAGCTTTAAACAAAACACACATTTAAGAAACAATTTTTAAATGCTGTACTTTAGCCACTCTTCCCTTCACATTTTTTCATTTCTATGGCTCTGCACATCAATTCCCTTTTCCTGGAATACTTATTCCCCATTCTCTACCGGCAAATTCTTCCACTTACCATTTAAACTCAGCTCAGAGACCACCTCCTCTCTGCTGCCCTTCCCCTAGAAGATTTAATTTTTTCTCATTATGGGCCCCTTCAATACTTTATTCAAATATTGTAATGCATTGTATTATAATATATGTTTACATAACTGTCTCCCAAACTATTCAAATAAATGAGTGACATTGATCAAACAAATCTTTCCACTGTCACATACTAATTTTTGTGAACAGAGAAGCTCAACATATATCTATAAAAATGAATATTAATGCTAAATTCCACCTCATTCTAGCATTAAGTAATATTCACCCATGAATACAAAAAAGGATATTCACCTATCGAAACAAAACAAAGACAAAAAGAAAGATCAAATAGAATTATACTTTGTATGCTTATTAATTATTTATGAACTTTTTTCTTTATTAGAGAAGTTGTGGGTTTACATATTTATAAACTTTTAAAATACACTTAGGTTGTTTTGATAAATTGAATTCTTACAATTGTAATGATAATTCAATCCAGAGGAATTTTTTTTTAACATCTTAGAGCTTTACTGTCCCAGGAAATTAAGACAAATATATATACACATTTTTATTGCAGAAAAGTGTGATAAATGGCTTAAACAAAATATTGCACAGCATAAAATATTAGGATAAAATTCTGTGGAAGAAACTGATTAAGCTATGAGTGCATTATTTAAAAATTTTTTTCCCAAATGATTATCTTGCTGCAGTCTTTATATTATGTCTTAAAGAATGATATAACAGCTTTATTTTAAAATGTCAGATACTGCATTCTTTAAAACTATTTAAACATATAATGGAAAATTCCAGAAATCAACTTAAAAATGTTTTGGGAGTACAGAGTTTTGAAAATTCTTTTTGGGGATTACATTATCAAAAATATTATATACCTACTGGCATACATTATGCATTTTAAGTTATGTTGTATACCTAGAAAACTCAAGAAGATTCTTAATACTTAATGCAAATAGAAACGCAGATTTAGATAAAACTCCAATCTCTCTCTTCCCTAGAAAAATGCACATTATGTCATTCTCTCTTCACAACATTTAGACATTAAAGTTGAGGATATAGTTTTAGTCTTCATCGTTTTGATTGATTTTTTTTTTTTTTTTTTTTTTTACCGGGAGGTCCCGGGGATTGAACCCGGGTCCCTCCATATGGGAGACGGACGCCCAACCATTTGAGCCACATCCATCCCCCGTTTTGATTGATTTTTAACAAGTTCACTATAGAGCAATAAAGAGAGAAATCAGAAAAGAATTTCTTGGTCTAAGGCAGTGATTTTTAGATGTCTCTAGAACTAGAGCTTTTTTTTTAAAAAAACCCAAACTCCTGATTCCTTCCCCATTGCATTTCTGAAAGTTTTTGTATCTTAGTAAATTTTAATTTCTTTCCCTCCAGTTGCTCTTCTCTTTCTCTTCCTCCAAATTTCCTCACATTTGGTTGGCTCTACCTTCAAAACATATTCAGAATCTGACCAAGCTATCTACTGCTTCCACTCTGGTCCAAGCCTTCCCTGGGTGATGGCGATTGGGATAAAAAAGATACAAGAATATTCAAGAGTAATTCCAGAATGGTTTAGCTGGGAGGATCATAATGGTCCTGGTTATTCCATCTTGGCTAGAAATGAAAATCCTGTTAGTTTTAATAGAGAAAGATAAGAACTCTTTAGGAGTTCCCCACCCTACAGAGATCTACTCAATCAAACTTTCTGGTGAAACTCGCATGCCTGCATTTTTACATGCTTTCCTAAAGAGTCTGCTGCATTGGAACACCAATTTTGCTGGGGCCTCATTTTCAAAAAGGCCAGGGCAGTCCAGGTACCTTAAGTTAGACCCTTCTGGGATGGATTTCTAGGTATTTGATTCTGTTCCTCTATTACCAGTGCTTACAAGGAAGGGGAAAAAATGCTCTCAAGCTTCCTTTCCAAGGAAGACATCCGAAAAGAAATATTTTCAGTTTACTTAATAGTCAGTGATGCTAATATGAATTATTAACATGAGCCCAGACGTTTAGAAATAGTTAGAATACACAGGTCACCCTTTTTACGTGGCTTCTTCAGTGAGTGGGAGACCCACTCTGAGTAAATACCCTGTACAGACAGAGATATTAATAAACTCAGCCAGAGGCTTTGATGGCTTTCATTTATCAAATGAAATGTCTCTGCTTCAACCTGATTGCTCGACATTTTCCTCTCCTCTGTCAGTGTGCTTGTTTCAAAATAACTTTTAACAGAGTTGACGAATTCTGACAAAACTTGAAACACTCCACAATTTACCCATAATCTTAAGTATGATTTTTGGTTCAGTTTGCTACTTCTATCTGATGGATTTATTTTTCAGATGGAGATAGCCAGCTCCATTTTATAAGGTATTTCAGCGAAGTTCTACAGTAATGTAGAAGACAGAGTGATGTAGATACTGTGTGATATCAAGTCCATAATTCACGGCATCACTGGTATTTCAGATAACAGCGTTTCTCTTCTGCCCAAATTTAAACATGGTTTCCATTTTCTCATCCAGGTCTATAAACTACGAATCAGTTTATTAGTCACTTGACAACTCATAAGAAATTGACCAAATGTGGTAAACTTCCCAGAGGTGTCAAATTTTACTTAAGTTCAATCATTCCATCTTTTTTCATTTAAAATTGAAATCAATATAATTGGTCAAATGCAAGTTATTTGTATTCCAAACATATTTTGATTAAATTTGATATAGGATTAGAGTGACCAGTTTATAAAAACCAATATTATCAAGAAAAAACTCAGTCTACAAATGTCACCTAGTACATGCATTGGCCCTAGGCAAAAATCATTAATAATGAACATTGCAAAATACTTTATTATTTCTCACAAGACTTCCGCAAGGAAGATGAAAGTCTTGGCATCATAAAACTTGAGCTTTTCAAAAGGATCTCAAAGAAGACCTTGTGACATCACACATCTGAGCTCTGAATTCCTGGCCCTACATCCTGACAATCCCAGCGTGGACTTGGATGTCTTCAGTGAGTTGTAAAGGCTTTCGAAGCCCTCTATTCTCTCTTCAGCTAGTTTTGAGCTAATATTGATCCCACATAAATTTCTCTGTAACTGTCGTCCATTGATTCTACTTCTACTCCATTGATTTCATAGAGGACCAGTCTCATCCCTTTTCTACATGAAAGTCCTTCTCCTGTTTAAGGTAGAGCATAAGTCCCTGCACATCCTCTGCAAGATGGAACACGCCCAGTTTCTTCAACTTACCTTGGTTTCATCACCCTCTTTGTTCTCTTTTGAATGGGCTGAACATTTTCTGGGTTCCTCTTTTTTTAATTAAAAACTTTTTTGGTGGGTCCCCCTTGAAGGGACATTGTAGTTACATAAATCTTACAGATAATAGTCAAATATTTGTTGAATGAATGAATGAATATTTGAATGAATGAAATTTGCTGCTGAAGAAAGCTGAAATAAAATAAGGTAAATAAGTTGGTTGATAAAACGAATTTTACTGCTAATTAAGGAAAATCAATTAGTCTTTCAATTTTTATTTACTGGTATCTGAGCAGTTTTAGGGGAAGTTATAGATGACTATTCATCTTTAATATATATTATATAAAGTTATAATTTCCAAATGCCGTCCAAATTGAAAACTGGCTTCTTGGTACCTTTTTGGATATATTCACAAGCCAAAAGTTGATGACAAATTTCAAAGTAAATAAAAGTTTATAGGCCTGTTTCAAACTTGACAACCCCTCTTCCAAAGTTAGAGCTTATACTGTGGCTTTTTAATTTGCTCCTCCAACAAATGTCCAGTGCTTTGTCCTTCAAGAGTCATTAAATCCCTTGCATTTCAAATCCTTTCCAAGCTTCTGTCTGAAGAATGACCAAGGGAAAGAGGGAAAGAGTTACGCCTCTAGCTCAGTGCTGTCCAATAGAGCTTTCTGCAATATGGAAACGTTTGATTTCTGCCCTATTTCATACAGCAGCTACTAGGCCACATGTGGCTATTGCTCACGGGAAGTGTGGCTAGCGCATTTGAGGGATGGAATGGCTTGCTTTATTTAATTTTAATTCATTTAAATTTAAATAGCCAAGTTAATTTATTGTTTTAAATTAAATAGCTATAGTGGCTACCAAATTAGCCCGGGCAGCTCTGGTGGTGGATCCTCAGACACTCTAAACTCTTGGGTAGTATATTCCAAGACGTATCAGCTGTGCTGGGTTTTCTTTCCCCGGCTAAGTGTGTTTTCCTCCAGGTTTCTGTTATTTCAGTCACAACATAGGCATTAAAAACACAGCATTTAAACCAAATGTTCTTGCTTGCTAATGGTCTTTGCTTATTTTTCATGCAGTTTGTCATTTTGTTTTGTAATATTTCTTTCAATACTTTAAGAATAAAACCCTTGTCTGGGTCCCTTAGACACTCAATGTGGCTGTGAGTTGGTAAGTAGCAGAGTATTTTCAAAGGAGGAGGAAGAAAACGTGAAGAGAAGGAATTACTTGTCTTTCAAAGTTAAAAGGTCATATACGTTACAGAGATTACCTTGACTTTTAAGACTTTAAATTAAAAACAAAAATAAAACAGCAGGTTGGAACCTCTCACACCTGAAGTCCCAGGGTATGAATAATATAAATCATTAATCTAAGGTAGATTTAAGCTTCTTTGTGAATAAACATTTAAAATATAAAATATTGCAGAGAAAAGAGGAATGGGAATTCTTTGGCTCTTCTTTGAGTGTCCCAGGGAAAACTTACAAAGAATTTTTCATAAGATTCACACTATAGCTTTAAACAAACAAACAAACAAACAAACAAACTCTGGAAATCTCAGCCTTGGAGATATTCCAACAAGAGTGGCCCTTGGCACTTCTGGGCATTTTCACAAGCTCGTTGCTCCACACAGTGGCCTGTTGAGCCGGTTTCCTGATGGGAAGCGGCACTGTAGGTGTACGTAGGCAGTGGCGAGGGTGAAGCGGGACGGCCCCGCTGCCCAAAGTCCTCACTACCGCAGTCTTCCCCGTCCAATCCCCGTATCTTTGTCTGTGATATTTCTTCTTCAAAACAAAACGCATCCTACTGATCAAAGTCAACTTAAATGTCACCACCTACAGGAAGCCTTCCCTGATCGTGTCCGTGAAAGCCATTTCTCTCCCGTCCCTCCCAATACTCGTGTTACTGGCGATCACCTGCACACGCCACCTTCCCCGCAGGCTGTCTTCTGCAGCACTGTGGGAGCGCTGAGGCACGGCTTGCATCTCACTCTCTTCCTACCGACCCCCAGAACTCAGCTCATGCGTAATGATCTGAAGCCACTCTCAGCTGAAGATGGGGGTGATAAACTACCACCTTCACGGATTGTTCTGGTTACTACTGCTGCATAAGAAATCACCCCAAATCTTAGCAGTGTAAAGCAACCATTTTATCATGCTCCAGAGAGACTGAAAGGGAGAGAGGGAGGGAGAGTGACAGGGAGACAGAGAGACAGGGAGGGGGAGACAGACAGAGAGGGAGAGAGGGAGGGGGAGGGAGGGAGAGGGGGAGAGAGGGAGAGGGGGGGGAGAGAGGAGCAGATTGCCTTTTGTGACCTGGGCTTCGAAGACCACAGGGTCACTTTTAACGTGCTCTAGTAGGGGTCGCAGTCACAGCCCACCCGGGACGAAGGGGAGGGAGTGAGACTCTTGATGGGTGACGGCACAGGCACACTGTACAGAGCACAGGAGAAGGGAGCTATTGTCAGGGCTGTATTTCCAAAATACAACTCGCCACATGTAGATAATGTACCTGAAAACCCGTTGGTCCCCAGAGGTTTCTGGGCACATCCACTCATCTCTCTCTCCTTCATCAAACACCCTTTTGAACTTTGAGCTATTGGGCCTGCTACTTATCCAGTGAGTTCAGTTCCAGGTCCGCAGCATAAAAGCTAACATATAGATTGGGAAATTATTCTGGGAATTGCTTTGAGACTGTCCATGTTACGACTCTGATCTCCCTCCTTTCCTCTTTGTCTTCTCACTGCTCTTACCTGTTTTGTTCACCTGTGGTCAAGACGATTCTCTCTGTCAGGGGTTCTTAGCCTTTTTTGTTCCGTGGACCTCTTTGCCAGTCAGGTGAAATGAATACTACTGCAATTTATTTATTGCATACATGCATAAGTGAAGGAAATGCTAGATTTCAGAAAGAGGTCAGAGAAAGATAATAAGCTGACATTTTTCAATTCAAGATCACAGACCCCCTGAAATCTTTCATGGAAGTCCATGGACCTCTGGTTAGGAACCCCTGCGCCATGTCGTATTTTTTCCTCACTGGTTCTCTCAGAGTATCCTCAGCACCTACTTTTCATTTCATTGCCTCTAGGGTGGGATGAAAAACGTGAAACCTGAAGTAGTTGAAGCATAATTTTGAGTTTAAGAAACTTCTACAGCTCTTCACAGTAACCAGTGATAAATATGAAGCAAGGGATCTTTGACAAATAAAAACACTTTAGCTTTTGTAGCAGAAGATTAATTTTAATTTTTCAATGTTCACAGGTCCTTGTAAAGCATGTAAAAAGAAGGTTCTTTTTTTCAGTTAAATGGAAAAAGAGAGAGGGGAGAGAGCCTATCTTTGCTAGGGATGGTTCTAAATCATAATCAAAACCTTCCAGGACTGTCCCCGGGACATAACAGACCCTGAGGAAGTAAATAGTTCAGTATGACTAATATTCACCTAGTGCTGAGCAGAGTCCAGGTAGGCACTAGTTGATGGATGCAAAGACACGTGAAGAGCCAGTCTTCGAGCAGGTTGGGGAGGCAGCACTTAGTCATAGAAGTAGACAATAACAGAGTAATTCTCTTCTTCATAAAGCCCCAAACTAGTGGAACAATCAAACATTAAGTCTTGCAAAGGTGGACGGAACTGACCTTCTGTGCAAGAGTCATTTGATGCCCCAACACCAAATCCTTGTAAAGGTGCAGAAGGAGAGAGACAGAAGGGAACTGAGCAGGATGAGAAGGACACTGGGTGCAAGGGGCAGAAGCAGAAGAAAAACCAGTTTCGTCCAACACTGATGCCAATTCACTTATTTTCCTCTGCCGTGACCCTTGTCTCCAGGGTAGCAGGAGACCCTCGACTCTCCTTACAGACTCTTTTCAGCCTGAGCTTAGATGCTATTACCTGGCTGAGGAGGATGATTGTACCCCTCCCTCCCTCCCTTCCTTCCTTTTTAATAGTTTTTAAAGAAGGTTTAGATTATGTAAATGTTACGTAAAAAGTATAAGGGATTCCCATATGCCCCCTTCCTCCCCCTTCCACGCTTTCCCACATTGACAACATCCTTCATTAGTGTGGTACACTTGTTACAACTGATGAGCCCATATTGAAGCATTGGCACTAACTGTGGATTATATTTTACATTATGGTTTACACTCTGTCCCATGCAATTTTGTAGGTTATGACAAAATATATAATGGCCCGTGTCCATCATTGCAACGTCATGCAGGAAAATCCAATGCCCCGAAAATGCCCTCATATTACACCTACTCTTCCCTCTCCCATCCCTCAGAACCTCTGGTGGCCACTGCCTTTACCTCAATGATAAGAGTTCTTCCATTGCTAGAATAATAAGAAGTCTACTTTGGGCCATTGTTCATTCCCCAATCCTGAGGATTCTGGGATGGTGATGCCCACTCCATCTCTAATTGAGAGGGGGCTGAGATCCCAGGGGGCAGATGGATGGGGCTCTCTTGCTAGGAGAGTCTCTGGTGCCCAGGCTGATCAGGGTTCAATTTTTCCAGTGACCACTGGAGGGCTCCCCATAGTAAGCTTTATAGACAGTCCCCAGGTATTAAACACAAAAATTGGTTTCTCGGGTTTTCTCTGAAGTTTGATTAATTCCAGGTTTTTGAGAGGTGATGAGTGACTATGTCACCTTAAAATTGAGGGACGAGTACCATTGGCCTGGAGTCAGATGGAGTCAGCTGGGGGCAGAGGCCACGCCCTGGGGCAGGCGGCCCCCACAGCTTGGCACACCTGCACTTCTGACCTGCAGCACTGCCTCCGCGCCGGCCACCTCGAATCCCGCCAGTTCCTCCCTGAGCAGAGGCCTCAGCGGGGGCAGGGTGGGGTCTGCTCACCTCTGGAGCCTCGGGGGGCTCTCAAGTGGGCCTGCTGGCTCTTTCCCCTGTGACTTAGAGCGGGGGGGGGGGGGGCCACGACACTCCTGAGAGGGGCTGAAGGGGGTGCAGTTTGCTGTCAGCCAGAATGTTTTCTCAACTCTACACCTTTTTCTTGCTGGTGATGTGTTATCCCGCCTGGAGTATTTACATTTTAAAACACACACACAGAAGGCCGTGTTGGGCAGCATGGAATATACTGTGAAGGGCAACATTTCTTATCTCAGAGCCCTTCCAAAGATACCACAAAGAGGGACAGAGCGTGGTATGGGGCTGATCACAGATACTTGGACTTCTGAGTAATGATTTCAGATGATTGATCTTGTTAGAAAGTTGTGTGGAAACTAAAGTAGAGATTCAAGTAAGCTCCTATCAGTAAAAGTCTCTGCCAAAAGAAGAAATTTTGCAATGATTTTCAACAATGATTATTAATGCCCTTCATGATAGAATTAGGTGGATGCAAGAACTAGTACATGCTTTCCTGCTGTGTCAAATCAGCAAGAGCTCACAGAATTTGAGGATGATGAAATGCTGAAAACAACGTTCAGAAACTGTTTTCAAGGCAAGAGCTTCAACGAAAAGCCTATATTTAACTCAACCACCAAATGCAAATAGTCTGTTCACTTGGAGGTTCTTGGTCTTTACTCCCCAGTACCCCTATGAGTTGAAATTATTGTTTTCACTTTGGAGATGGAGGGACAGAGACATAGCAGGCAAGCAATGACTCCAGTTTGCCAAATTAGTGACTGATGGTGATGAATGTGGCTCAGTTATTTTCTGCTTTTTTTTCTTCTCCTGTCTACTTAGCAGTCAGCAACTAGGTCTCACAGACACTGTGCTTTTATCTTCACTACCTCCAGCATTAGCTTTAGATGCTTGAGGCCCTCTGGTAAGAGATCTGAATGGATTTTGCTAGATTGGTTAGTAGACTTTCCAAAGACCCCCCAAGTGATTCTCTAACTCTGCTTTAATGTTTAGAATCGCAAAAGTCAGGGAAAAGGCCAAGGGCCAAAATCTGGGGGGAGAGCAGACCATTCTCCTGACTCAGGTTTGCCTAGAACAGTCAAAAGTCAAGTGAATACCCACCAGCCTATAAGCCTGACAGCAAGTTTCTGCCCCAGTGGGAGAGAAAGAAGCAGTGGTGTCTGGCTATGTGGTTTGTTTCTAATGACATCCAATTGGGAACACCAGTTCCTGTAGCATTTGTCTTAGAAAACCCCACCCTCTGAAGTACATGGTCTGAAGTCCTGCCCATGGCCTGGATTCGGCTTGGATTCTGGGATTCTGCATGGGTGGTACGGAGAGTCCAAGCCTGGCTGGGTCCAAGCCGCGGCCTGAGCCAGCTTCACGGCTGGAGGTGAGGAGGCCCAGGCGGCGGCCTCTGCCCCGCTCAGTATTAACTGTTTAAGTCTCCAGCAGAGGAAGTGCTATGCAATACCCAGAGAGCGTAGCCTTATCCCAGGTTCAATTTAAGCTAATCACCAGTCTCTCTGGAAAATGCCTATGTGGTTACTTTTCAGCAAATACAGTCAGCAAGTTTGAACAAAACCCTCCTGTACCGTCTGACACAGCAATGTTCGGGCTCAGACTCTGCGACATCGCGTCACCAAGAGGGCTTCGGGGATGCCGGGCCAAGTGAGATTGGCTAAATGGCAAACACATGCCTTTATGAAATAAAATAGAAACTGCTCAGATGGAAATGAGTCTGAAAGAACCGGGGACTCCATCCTGAGCCTGAAAGAAATCAAGCATGGAAAACTTGTGCTTCTCGACCATCAGAGGGACAGAGAGGGGGCGGAATTAACAGAGCTGAAAGGGAAGGCCACAGGGGAATGCTCTCTGTACGAGGCTGACGCACATTTAGACAAGCAGGAGAGCACTTTACTGGGTGCTTGGCTCTGCTTCACCACAGCAGGGCTGGACACTTAGCCACCCAGAGGCCGACAGCCTCGAGGTCTAAATGACCCTTCTGGGCCTCTTAGAGAAGCTTACGAGACCCAGGGCCTGGGATAAGGTTGTGATCATTTCCAGTATTCAGCCTTTTAGAGTCATATGTAAAAAAAGTTAGCTCTGAACCCAGGCTCTAAACCTGGAGCAGAGCTCTAGGCAGGGGTGGGACACCTAAGTGTGTAGGTTATACGGTGTCCTTCGCATTTCCATTAGAGGGCATTCTTGCTTCACAAATTCTCGGACTTCCCTGTCATCAGAGAGCCTTTTCTTCCAAGACAGGTCAGCTTGATAGGTGGTCTGAGGTGGCCAGCTGGGAGCCAAGCAAGGTAAGAGAAGTCGAGAGGAAACAATGCGGCATTTCTTTTTTCCTGCTTTCAAATCAGAAGTGCATGCCCAAGGTTAACAGAAAGCAGCCTGGGCCAACACTGTTTTCCTGGGAATGTTTTCACTCCGCAGACCTTGTACACAGTGCTCCCATGGACCGCCGGAGCTCCCCCGGGGAGCCTGGAAGGGCAGACAGTTGCTTTTTCAGAGAGATTGTGCAAATTCAGCCAAGCAGACAGGAAGGTGCCGAGCGTCGGCGGGCCCTGCCTCTCCGAGGGGCGCTGGCCTGTGCAGGGGAGGGAGCCTGCACACGGCCGCTTCTGCAGCGACCCCCGCCGCCCCCAGGCTGCCCTTCGGCGGTCCAGGTCGTGGCGCTGGGTGCGGTGCGGAGTCGTCAGCGTGCCGCAGGATCCGGGTGCCCCCGGCCAGGGGTGCAGGCGCCCACCCGTGCTCCGAGCTCGGAGAGCTAGGCCCTGTGCGGCTCGGCCTGGCGCCCTGGGGTAGGGAGCAGGCCCGGGAGGAGGAGGGCGCCTGCCGCCCGGTTCGCTGGCTGCCCTGTGTCCTAAAGAGACTCGCTTTGGGGGACCATCTGCCCCTAAAGCTGTGGGAGAGCTCAGGGGGTGAGTTCCCGGGGCCCTTGGAGCCCTCACTGCTCTCCCGCAGATCTCAGGGTACGTCTCGTGGGGCCCCCACGGACAGGGGGATGGAGTCACGCAGCAGTGAGGGGGTTGGGTTTTTATTTTAAAGGAGGTACCAGGGATTGACCCCAGGACCTCGTATGGGAAGCAGGTGCTCAACCCCTGAGCTCCATCCACTCCCCGAGGGTCCTAGCATGGGGCTAGGACGCCAGTCTGAGGGAGGAGGGCCGGAGAGGACAGTGCCATCCGTCAGGCCCAACAGGAAAGCCTCGTGGTATTTGACAGGTGTGAAAAGCGTGCAATTCTGAGTGGTAGTAGAAAGGCATGTCAAGACGGAGTAAGGTGGTTTTTATGGGATTCTTAAAGTGCACCGCTGGCAGAGGACTGACGCGGCTGGGAAGAAACTAAACGACGACACCTGGCCCTGATGGGCTTCAGTTGGCGACCCCCGGCCAGGAAAGGACCCCTGCAGGAGAGGAGAGGGCAGGGCCCAGGGAAGTAACCCAGCCCTGCAGGCGGAGCCCCGGCTTTCCCACTGGAGCTCCCGGCCCCGTTTCCACCTTTGGCCCAAGTCGCTCGTTTTCTATTTTTGAAAAGCAAGGATTTAGGAATTCCCGGGGCAGCCTGTAATTTTCCCAGCGCTTGAAAGGCTCAAACTCGCCCCAAGGCACGGGGGAGGCTCGATCTCTTGCGCGGGTGCTGGTCCTTCCGCAGCGTCTCCTCTGCACGACGCCCCAGCTCCCCGTGGAGCCTCTTACATCCCACCTCCTGCAGCGCGGAGGTGGGCGAGCTCCTGGGTGGAACTGAAGCCCGCCCCCTTGGTTCTGGTTATAGGCCTTCTGCTTGCAGAACCTGGAGAGGTGGGCCAAGTTCAGACCCCCTCGAAACCCGAGGATGTGGCGCTCTGGATAGAATAGCAGTTTTTCTTGAGGTTCAAGTTCTTTTAACTTTTGGCACAAATGGGGCTTCCTGTTTCTAAGAAAAAAGAAGTTTTGAAAAGTTCCATGAAAAGCACTCCTCAAGAGCCTGGACATCAAGTGGTTGTCACCAAACAATATTTTGGTGAGTTAATGTAAATGTGTCAGGAACATATGGATTAAATTTCCCTTGAAGCACACAGCTTGAAAAAGGAGGGGGAAAGCGAGCCAAGCACACTTGAGGGTTTTGCTGAACCTAAAACGTTTGAAAAGTACTTTGAGGTGTTTGTAAAAGTCCGAACCTACGGTGCCAGCCCACCCGGATGGCGCTCTCAGCAGGCAGACACGGTCTCCAGGGCTGGGGGATGTTTGTGTGGGCAGATCACGCAGCTACGGTGCCGGCTGCAGGCTGGCTGCGCAACCGGGCATGTGCCTCAGCTCCTGGCCCAAGTGTTTCAGCCCCGAGGGGTGGAGAAGGAAGCAGTTGGCTTGATCACGAAGCACAACTCCTTGTATATAATGCTGCAATAAAATGAGCTGAGATTAAGTGAGCACCAATTAGAGGCTCTATTGTTAATTGGATCAATTTCCAGGAAGGGAGATATTCCCCCAATCCTATGTTCGTCTCTCTCCCTCTCCAATCCAGCTTTTGCTTGTCTCTTCTGCTCTTGGCAGAGACCAGAAGCAAGAAGTCTCAAAATCACCTTCTAGGAAACATGTTCAAATAAGATTTCCAGCTCCAGTCATTGGAGGCTAGGAGCTTGAATACAGTTCCCAGATGCACCACGCTTTTGAGGATTTTTGAAGGCCAAAGCCTTTCTTGGGAACCACCCTCTTGCTTAGGTTGACTCTGGGGTGTGTGGCTCCTGCTGCAGAAAACAATTGCCTTGGAAAGGGGGCGAGGGACCCCCCGCAGCTGGCAGCCCAGCAGGTCGGCTTTTCCAGGAAAGAAAAGGCATTACCCCTCTTTTCCATCCTGTTTGCTTTTTCAGTAGGCTAGGTAGGTCTTTTCCTGTGCTTCTCAAAGATTCCTTTTTTCAGCTGTGTACTATGCTCCCTTACCTCAAAGCTGGCCGCCGCTTTGTGGATAAATGGGGAGATAAAGGCTGAGAATGTTTCTGATTTCTGTGGTGTGGATTGCTTGGTTCAGGCTTTCTTAGTCACACATAGGGCTCTGGCATCTCTCTCTAAGCCTTCTAGGGGAGTTCCAGCCCAAATAATAGAAAAGCTGGAATCCAGAGGTTCTCAAATCAAAACGGATTTGAACTAGATTGAAAGCAGTACGCTTTAGCTGAAATAACATTTGCTGTGCATCAAAAGAGATGGATAGAAGGCTTTGCTTGAAGTTTACCATAAATAAGTCGGTTATACTATTTGTTCCTCAGCTTCCCCATATTCCAGGAAGGATGCATGTATATATTATCTGATGAACTTCTATGAGGATAATGTGACATGCTCCAAATTCCTTGACGGCAAGCCTGTCAGATTAAAACGTTATAATAAACTGCGTTATACAAATCCTAGAACTATGGTGAAATGCAGTATAGCACTGAGGACTAGAAAAATTGTTTCATTCTTACCTCCTGGTAACCTACAACTAATAATAGTAACTAAATTATGTGGCGCTTACTATATGACAGGTATTTTCAGGTGTTCTAATGTATATTAGCTCATGTAATCATCAAAACAACACTGATCAGTAGGCACTTTCATTGTTCTGATGGGGAAACCAAGGCACAAAGGAGAGATTTGCTCAATCTGCAGACCCAGGCTCTGTACCAAGGCAGTCAAGTCCATGTTCTTAAGCTCGACAGGGTTTGGAACTTTTATCTTCAGGCCAGATTATTCCATTCTTTCTTCTGAGATTTCTGATCTTGAAAAATAGCCTCATGAATTTTTCTCCCTCTCTTGCATTTTCCGAGAAAATAATTATTTTGAAATAAAACATACCCCAAAACATTTCCCTGTAATTTGCCATCTCGATTTGCACTGCCAACAGAGGCTTCTTCAAACAGACATCCTTTGTCTTTGTGCGGGAAAACTCCTGTGTAGGCTGATATAAAAGCCTATTTCCTTTTAAATGTTCACAAGGGAAAAACAGTCTGTCTCCTTTAATTAAGAGTAAATCTCAGAAGCCTCTGGAAAAGCAGGTTCTGGACGTGCACAGAGGCCTCCTGAAGTTGCTGCAGAAATCAACTCTGAGGAAAACCTTAAGGTGAGTTCAGAATGGGGAGACTATAAGAGGAGTCCAATGCTCAGTTTCATCAAGGGACCGTCGTTGCCCCCGGGAGGCTCTATTTTGCAGGTAGTGCTTGCGTCAGAAAGCCCAGCACCAGCAGGGGGGAGCACTCAGGGTATCCGGGGCCTTGGCGGTGTCACCTCTGGGGGCATTGCCCGCAAGGAATAGAAGCCGCCTGCCGCCGAAGCTTGGGCTGCAGCGGGCTGCTCCAGCCCTATACCCCTGGAAGGCTATTTTGTTTCCGAGTTTCTTTTCTTATGGAAATAAGTGATTTGGTTAAATGGCAACTGAATAGTATTTCTTTTCATTTTCACCAACTTGCATATTATTGTTTCAATTAGCAGTGAGAAAACAATACACACTTATGCTCATGCTTGTTTTTAATTAAAAGGTTATTTTATTTTTAGAAAACCAGCATTGTTTGAGCTGGGTACCACAAAGCGAGACCCACTTAAAGTGCGTGGGAGAGCTTGTTTTTTGCTGTTGTGTGACACACCAGGTTTCTGCTGGGGACACCTGTTTGAATTTCAGATAAAGCCTGCAGGATGTTAGCAACGTCTTCAGGCGAGTCCTAGAAACAACACAGTGCAACTTGGTGATTACCGTCCTAACTTACAATTCATTCCAGGAGGAGTGGCGGGCGTGGCGAGGCTGAAAACAGGGTTAGGAAAATGTTCTCAACATTCACCGTTCCCTTCCCAACTATGACTCTTCTCTACCTCATTGAACAGTTTAGAACCACAGGTAGGAGGCCCTGCTCTCCAAACAACTCACCGGGCGTCTTGCTTAAATGTACTCTGAGCTCCTAAGTCTGGGGTTGGGCCCTAGACTGCGTTTAATTCCCAGGTGAGCTCCAGGCTTCCGTGGATCAGCCTCGGAGTAGCAAGTAGAGCATTTGTGACCTTTTCTTTGGTGGGAGAACAGTGAGGAAGAAATGGTTAGTGTTTGTTGGATGTGCCTGTTTTTTTCTCCTCTGTTCAAATATTCAGATCTAAAAGGTGCAATGAAAAATAACTTAATCCCCAAACATCTCTAAATCAAAGCAGTCAGCCAATCCAAACAGCAAGGTAGAGGCTCCTAAGGGAACCAGAGCTCAAGTGTTGTCGTCACTGATTAAGATGTAATTGGCTTTCATACTTGTTTAATAAATGGCGCTAAGACAATTACATATCAATCAAAGTTACTAAAGGCATTTACAGCACACAGCCCAGATGCTTTCCTAATATTTCTCTTCTTACCCCATCACTGTGTAACCTTGTATTAGTCAGCCAAAGGGGTGCTGATGCAGAGTACCAGAAATCTGCTGGCTTTATAAAGGGTATTTATTTGGGGTAGAAGCCGACAGTTACCAGGCCTTAAAGCATAAGTTACTTCCCTCACCAAAGTCTGTTGCCACGTGTTAGAGCAAGATGGCTGCCGATGCCAGCCTTCCTCTTCCTCTTAAGGCTCTGTAGTCCCAGCTTCTTCCAATATCAGCTGTAGGCTGGGATGAGTCTAGTCTCTCCCCTGGGAATAGTTTCTTTCTGGACTCAGGCCCTCTGGTCTCTCCACAAGACCAGCTGTAGACTATCAGGCAAACGGCTCATCTCTCTTCCTGGGGCCTCTGCCGCATCTAATGGAGCCTTCTCTATTCCGCTGTGTTCTTCTCCTGTGGGTTTACTTCCTGGGGCTCCAGCATCAAAACTCCAACCAACTCCTCTGCCTTGTTTTCTCTGTGAGTCCCCATCTGCCAAGGAGGCAGGGACTCAGCGTCCTACTGACAGGGCCCAATCAAAGCCTTAATCATTATTTAATCAAGAGTGAAACCTCTGAATGCAATTCAGTTGAATATGCCCAGAGGAACAGACCAATTTACAAACATAATCCATTATCCATTTTTGGAATTCATAAATAATACCAAACTGCTACAACCCCCTTCTCCCCAAATCTAATAAACACAAATTTTAGTCAGTTAGTACTTGGAATAAGCCATTCCCTTTGCACTCGGAAGTTATCATTTCCCGTTTGTCTTCACATATGGAGTGATATTGCATTAGTTTTGCCCAGTGAACTCTGATCCAATTAGTCCTTTTTATCCCATAGCAAATCCAGGGGTTAAATAAAGGACAAGTTAAACTTTGATTAGCATCTCTAAATTTGTTCAAAGATGCACCAGGAAAACATCTACCTGAGTTCTCTCCTTCTTAATACCCTCTTCCCTCTTTCCTTTTAATAAAAACAAGTGAAGGAATAAATACTCTGTGCAAGTGAATATATTGCCCCATCAGCTGCTGATCAGTGAGGAGACAGGAGGTTATATTTCATACTTGATGATTCAGGAGTGGACCAATTGGGTCCTGAGGAAGGCAAAGGCAAATTGTCCCTGAAATTCCTGAGCTTTGAGGTTCCTCATGGCTTATTTGATTCCTCACGCTTTGGCAAAGGATCAGGGACATCGAGGCTCTAGGAATGGGGTGGGGGGAGAAGATACTGAGAGGGATGAAGTCCTGGGCACTGGGAGGTGGGTGGAAGACTGACCTGAGGGAAGGCAAGGGCAGTTCACAGAGGAAAGGATGGCTCAGGTGATGGAGAGACAGGAGAATTAAGGAGGCAGTACATGGCATATCCCTCCAATGACGGAGCTCAGACATACATGAGACAAGTCTTTGCTTCTAGTGCGAGAAAAGGAAAAAGCATTTCGCAAAGGTGGTAAAAAACCTGGCTTGTTCAGAGCCTGGAAAAGGAGGAGAGGGAAATTGAAGGAGGGAGGGAGGCTGCTCTTGTGAAAGCTGGTTTCTGCTCAAAGCAGGGATTCAAACTTATAGTTTGCTTTCTAAAGTCTCGCTCCACAGAAGACACTGAGGTAGCTGAGCTTGGAGTGCTAGTGCGTAAAAGGGAGGTCCATTCCCTTAACATCCCACTTTCTTTCCCTGGGTCTGGTTGAGGGCATGTTGGAAAATCAGGAAAATAGGGGAGATGTTTTTCTGCAGCCCTCTCTGAAAGTAAACAATTATTTCAGACCCTTTCCTAAGTTTTAGGAATAGAAAACATCTCAGAGACCACAGGGTTAGGTGCTCTTACTTTATCAGAGAAAGAGGGAAGTGATTCGCCCCTGGGCACACAGCTGACCAGCCACCAGAACTTGTTAGGATTCCATTTTTAAAAAAATTCTCAGCCTGATATTCTTTTCCCTTTGCTTTAAGCATATCAGCTTTCTTTCAGTGACATCCTGCTGAAGTGTAGAAGGAAGCCTCTGCGACAGGAGCAGGGCTGCGGTCGGGACTTCCTGTGAAGGGTTCCCCTCTGGCAGCCTTGCTCTTCAAGCGTGCGTGTTTCCAGGGGCTCTTGAGGTGTCTGGAACCTTCCACTGACTGGCTGACCTGCCTCGGAGAAGGTGGTGAAGGACGGGGCGTCCGTCTTGCCGGGCGTCCTAGGCCCTCACTCTGTGTTGACGACACTCCCTCCGTCACTTCTCACCTCACAGTGGGCTTTTTGTTTGTTTCGACTCTCACCCTCCGTCAGTGCCAGTTGCCTATGAAAGACCCTGTGGTGATTGTCCCTGGCCCATTAGGGAGAACTAGTCAATTCTAGCCATGCCATCCTCTGCGCAGAGCAACACGCTCTCAGGGGCCCGGGAATGCGCCAAGGCTGAGCTCACTTTGTTGTTTCCCCCAGCAGATTCCAGCAGCAGAAGCTGGGCTGGGAGCGGAGCGGCCACTTGGCCGTCCACACTCGGCTTGAACCTGCTTTGGCGTGGGGGCGGCTAAGATGACCTCACACATCTTTTCCATCTCCCATTTCTGTGAACCATTGTTCTTGGGAAGAGATGATTTAATAGGTTAATAGTTATTTGTGTTTGCCCACTCTGCTGCTTGTCGTATTTGTTATATTTTACTTGTTACCTTGGGAAGAGCAAACACATTATGTAAGTCCAGACACACTCAGAGGTCAAACTCTGCAAAAGGCAGAGATTGAAGGGATGCGGTCAAGGAAGACAGAGGTGGTAGCAAATGGGAAATCTAAGCTCACAAGTGCTTTCTAGATGTTTCCAGAACAAAGTTGGAGGAGGAGTTCCAGGATGTGATGTATTCTGTTATGGTGGAAAGAATGCAGTTGTGGAGACAGAAGACTTACTGGCTCCTAATGATCTCATCTCCGCTTCCACATAATAGTGGACTCAACAATACTTACTCTGCTTATTTCGAGAGGTTGGTTTGAAGACCATGTGAGAGAATTATGTGTCTGTGTATTACAGATATAAAGTGATATGAAATTTAGTGATATTACTATTTAGTTGATTGTCATACTCAGAGCTCAATAGAAAAGTACTATTACAAAGAGCTATGTCCAAACAGCTATGTTTTCAGAAAGAAATTTTGGAAGAAAAGACAAGAAACTGACAACAGGGAATTAAGGTTAATCAGCACATAGGAAGGAAGACTAATAAAACCTCAAAAGTTCCTGTCCTCTCTGTGGTACTAGTTCACTCAGCACGTAAGCCAAAATACATTGATATTCACCACTGGACTTTTTCTTATAATGAATGACCCCTGGAAAATTTTCAAGTAATACTCTCAACAGCCTACGGATCAAAGAAAGGGATTGAAATAATATAATTCAATGGAGATTTTTCTGAGCAGCTTCTGGGTACAAGACCATGACCTAGACTTAGAGGGGAAAACATTAATGAAGTGTGCATCTTGCCTTCAATAACTGCATTTTAAAAGGGAAAAATTAGCTCATAAATATATCCAGTATTTTCCAGGGGTTAAGTAGGATCAAAATGATTCTCACAAAAGACCGTTTCCGTTTTGGCCCTGTTTCTTTTTGAATTACTCATGAGTGTTTCTCTTGGCACCCAGGAGCCGTCTTATGAGTGGCCTGCTCACTAGTCATTGGCCGCCATATTGCAAAAAGCCATTTCCCTTCTCTCCTGTTCCAGTTCATAGTGTTGGTGCCTGCTGACTTATTCAATATCCACTGATGCTCCTGCTACTGCCACCCCTCAGACATCCTCCACGACCAGTCCCTGCTGGAGGTGGCATTTGGCCATCAGCATCCCTCCTGGCACTCCACAGCACAGGTAACCTTGAATGCACAAGTCAGGCAGGTGTACAAACCAAGTGCAGTGGGAGTGCCTGGTAGGACCTTACTGAGTCTGCTCAGCTAGGAAAGAGTGGAAGGGCCACCAAAGGCTTCTCTGAAAGAAGCCATTTATTTTAATATGAGGATAAATAGGATGGTAACAGGGGAGAAGGTCACCCCAGGATTATGGAAGTGTTGGATAAGGATAAAAGCTTAGAGATGTAAGGCTTGATAACCTATTCTAGCAATATAAAGTTGGACCTTCTCTCAAAAGGAGCAATTATACTTTTCCACTGTTCTACCTTCCTACTGTACAATGAGATGTGGAATTGGTAGTATTTCCTTTTGTAATTAGATAAGAAAACAGGATTTGAATTAAAATTCCTCTTAAATTAAACAAGCAAAATGGATTTGAATTGAAGTCCCCCTGAGTGAAGTTCTGGGGTGGGGGTGAGGGCTGCTGAGAGCAATAGAGCATGTCACCAAAAAGCCTGGACACCTAAGCCCTAGGGCCTCAGAAGCCCTAAGCACATCCACGCAAAAGCCGTCTGGTGAGAACAGCTAGGAGCTGAGTTCAGCCTTTGAGACTTTAAACTGAAGATCCCTTTCCCCATGACCCATAAATATCTTGCACAGCAATTAGTACATTTGTTAAATTTCATTCTAAATCCCACAACATTTTCCAAATGTTGCGTAGTTTTGATTAGCATTTTAATTAAGTCCAGAGTAAACATTCCAGTTTACTCTTGGGATAACAATTTGTATTGAGAACTATGGTCCTGTGTAGAGGCCTTCCTGACTCACCAATTATCTTGCTAGGACAACGCGATGGCAACCTTTTCACATGAAGAAGGAGATTGCTTCCTTTTTTGAACCACAGGTGTCTATAGATTTCTTTACACTTCTTCCCACCTCCCCAAACCACCCAAAAAGAGCATGCATATTCATTTATTCTCTATGCCAGCTACTCCAGCAACGTTTTTCTAGTTTAGATATTTTTCTCTGTGACCCTTGCTTGTTAGTATCAGTGTGCTCTATGTTAAATTGTAAGCTCTTGGAGGGTAGGGATTAGCATGGCACTGTTAGAAAATTTCCTATGAATTAATGCCTTTAAGTGATGGTAATCAAGATGCAGTCGTGCATTCTACATTATCCACTTTCCTTAGTCAGTATTAAGAAATGCACCTTTGGGAACAGCAGAGGATTTGAAAATCTCCCATAAGTTTCAGAGACAGTCAGGCTCCTAGGAATTTCTCATGGCCACTGAGCGTGCATCTGGTTGAATAAAGACGTTCTACAGACACTGAAGATCAGGGTGTAGAAAATCTGGCTCTGGGGACTCACTGAGAACTGGTCTTTCTATCAGCAAAATTGTCCTAATTTCATCGTCTTTCAGTCTTGGGCTTCTCTAACCCTCCTTTTTGGCAGACTTGTACATTCTCAGCAAACACAACACAAGGCAAAATGAGCATAATAATAAAAAGAGTGTGGGCTTAGGGTCTGCACTAAAGGTTTCCATAGAGGTGGGATTTATCCCTTAGAGTGACTCCACAAGCCCTATGTTGGCCATGGGGAAGCAGGGTGGAGAGATGATGTGGACTTTTCAAGGTCACATGGTGAGGTGCAGCAGGGCTGGGGTTGAAGCCCGGGTCTGCTGGCTCCCAGACTGTGCTTTTCACTGTCACCCTAAGTCATAACTTAGAAGTTAGCTTGAAAGACTTCTGGATGATGCTATGTTAAGATATTGATCATAATATCTTGGAAGATTTTTTTATGAAATGAGAAATTCATGGCTAATAGTGGGATGATGGTTAACAGAGAAAATACAGGGTTTAATCCAAGCAATAAATTACAAAATAGTTCTCAAGTAATACAAGCTATCTTAAAATGATCTGGAAAGCAAAACATACGTTGTATTATCCTTTAAAGAAAGAGAGGGAAGAGAAGAGAAAAGAATAAGACAGTCTGCAATTTAGGATCGAACAGAGTAAGACTTGGAAAATGATATTTTTTATATACTCATAAATGGTATTTTTATTAACATATTAAGCCCAAATTTGATTTTGACTTAAAGAAAAGATGGAGAAATTAAAGATGATTTAGAGAAAAACTAACAAAAGATAGACGAATTTGAAAATAGGGATTATGGGTAAATCTTGATGACATTTGAGTTATTCAATTTTGAGAAAAATTCAAGAGTAGCACTCCCTGTATATTTAATAGTTAAAGATAGATGTATAATTTTTTTGCTGGTTTCTAGTTTTATAGAGGAAAGAAGGATCAGTTTGAGTGTCAAGTTTATCTCATTTTAGGCAGTGACTTTTTCTTTTCTGAAAAAAATGTATGTAAATCAAGAATTTTTAACAAAATCAGACTATGAGCTACAGAGCAGTAGAAATTGCATTAATATCTTCAGTTCTGAAAGAAATTAAATCTCCAAATTATTCTTTTTGATGGCACTGTGAGCAAACCACAAGTTTCCCCTTGTATCATCCCTAGCACTCTGAAAAGCCTCTGTGAGTCAGTCTGAGCTATGACTGACATTATAAATTTTTCTAAAGCAATTGAAATGGAACAAAACCAGATCATCAAAATATCCTCCAAACCCGACCTGACCTGGCCTGATATTTCACTTGGTTTGAATCCCTGGAGTAAAAAAATAAATAAAAATTGAGTCATACTTTTATGTACCAGAGAGCTCTGCTGTTTCAAAAATAATCCTCATGGTGGGCACTTTAGGAAAATGAAGGCTTTTCTGAAATGACCTGTTTATTTTGAAAACCTTGCCTTCTGAGATCTGATTTGCTTAAATTATCTGAATATCTGTAGAATTTAATGCTGATGTGGTCATCTAGGAACAGATAAAACTGGTTTGCTCCAAGCCCTGCAACTGTACCAATGAGACAACCTTGCTGATTATTTTAATTAAAATTAATTAACTAGGTTGGGTACTACACAGCATGACTTAACAACTTTTACAGGTTGGAGAAGTTGAAATCTAACCTTTCCACATTTAGAAATTTTAGGAATTGGCCTCTTCATCTTCACAGCTCCGTGCCAGCGTCCACGATGGCTATGCTTATGAGATAAGGTGCTCGTTCCTCCCACTTAGCACAGGAAGGCGGGGCAGTCCTTCTGGAGAGCAACCCTGGCCGACGACTGGAAGCCACTGTTGGTGTCCATTGACCTCAACACTGAGATGCTTCTGCATGTTTCACAGAACTCAGTCCCTCAAGCTTGAGTTTCTTGATTCTCAGGGAAGCAAAATACTGCCTATATTTTTCCTGATAAAAATGAAAAGGACCCTCTTTCCTTTTCTCTGTGCCATAGTTTCTTGGTCTTGTTCTCTGTTTCTTTCAGTTTGGCTCCTTGTTGGGTCCTGAGGATATTAGTAACTCACTATTCTTCAAGCTTTCAGTTGTACTTGGAGGTCAATATAGATAAATCCCTAAGAAAAACAAAACGGTGTGTGTTAGGTGTGGGAGCAGTGGTGGTGACTCCAGGACAAATGAGTGTAACTTCTCCTCTAAGGTGTGAAGCCATGTACTCTATCCCTTAGAGGGGAAAGTGTCAAAAGCCACTAGTAGAGTCCCCTCCTGCCCAGTTCATCCCTTCTCCCTACTGCCTAATTATAGGTCTGGATCTTTAAGGTACTGATTGGGGCTGGTAAGGCAAGAAATCTAAGACTGGGTGAAGAAAGACAATGTGAGAATTTTCCTGACCCTAAAAAAAAAAGGGTGGGGGGAGATATTTTATAAAACAGAAGGGCAGATACATGTTAGATAAGATGTCAAATTTTACTGCCGGATAAGTGATATTCAAATTGTTTATGACAAAGACACCTTTATTCCAAAACTAGCTGTCTGATATTGGGCAAATTATTTAACCACTTCTATCATATGTTTCCATAATAAGATCATAGTAATTATCCTTACTTAATAGTGCTGTGGATTAAATTAAAATATAGAAATTGTCTGATGCAGAGCCAGAAGCATAATAGATTCAGAAAATACTAGTTTTCTTTCTTTTCTTTTTATGAACTTAACCATTAAAACAGATACATATAATGACAAATATATCACCCACTATTGGGTGCCACTGAGTGCCTATTAAATACTAAGATTTATATAATTCTGTATTCCATATGTATTGTCTAATTTAATTCTGCTAACTTGTCAGGTAAATGTTACTGCCCGCCTTTTATAGATGAGTTATTTGGGACAAAGAGAAGGTAAGTAACTTGCCCAAATTCTCACAGCTAGATTATGGTAGAACCAAGATTTGGATACAAAAATTATTTTACTCTTTTCCAAAGCCTGCAAACCAAGCATGCACAATTCCCTCTAGGGAAAAGTTCTATAGCTCTACTTCAGATTTTATCAAACAGAAAGAGTATTTTCTTACTAATGATCAAGAAGATTGAATTTTTTCTGAGTTATTTCAAGAAACCTTGGGGTATCTGGGTAATCTAGAGAGCATCTGGTCATTTCCTCTATAAATGTCTTGACTATTAACATCATTAGTTTTGCCTGGTTTTGAATGATTTATTCTATATCTCACATAGTATATATTATTTCATGTCTTGCTTTTTCCCCCACAACAATTTATTTGTGAAGTTCATTTGTATTGTGTATGTAATTGTATTCATTTGTTTTCAGTGATGAGTAGATTTGCCTGGAATGGGTCTACCATAACTGGACATTGGAACCGTTTTCAATTTGGGACTAAAGATGCTGTTATGAGCATTCTTTTACCTATCTTTTGGTCTTGTTTTAGTTTCCTGGGCTGTTCAAGCAAATACCATGCAGTGGTTTGGCTTAACAGTGGGAATTAATTTGCCCATGATTTTGAGGTGAAGAGAAAGCCAAATCAAAGCATCATCAACGTGATGCTTTCTCCCTGAAGACCATGTTAGTCTGGGAATGGCTGTCGGTGATCCTTGGTTTTTAGATTCTCACATGGCAAGGCACATGGCAGTGTCTTCTGGTCTCTCCCATCTCTTCCAGGTTCCATTGATTTCAGCATCTGGCTGCTCCCTGTGTGTCTCTCTGAATTTCATTCCATTTATAAAGTACTCCAGTAATAAGATTAAGACCCTTCCTTAATTTTTTAAAGTACCTGCCTTGAAAGACACAAAAGAAAGGCAAGCCAAGAGAGGGAGAAGACATTTGCAATCTTTAAAAAAGGATTAAAATCCTCATCCAAAGTTCCTATTTAAAATGGGTTTATACTCACAGGAATGGATTAAGTTTAAGAACATATTTTTCTTGGGTATGTACAGCTTCAAAGCACCGTAGTGCTCATGTGCTTGCATTTCTGTTGGAGTGGAACTGCTGGAGTAAACGGTGGTGTACATTCAGCTTTAGTGGATACCGCCAGTTTTCCAAAGTGGTTGTACCATTTTACACTCTTATCAGCAATGAATTCCAATTGGTCTGCATTCTCTTCAACAACTGTTATTATAAGTTGTTTTCATTTTAGTCTTTCTGGCAAATGTGTAGTGGTATTACATTGTGGTTTCAATTTGCATTTCTCTAATGACAGTGATGCTGGTCATCTCTTCATACATCATTGGTCACTTAGATATCATCTATTTTGAAGTATGCTTTTGGTCATTCTTCTATCAAATGGTCTGTCTTTTTGATTTGTGGGACTTTTCTCTATATTCCAGAAATGAACCCTTGTCAGTTTTAAGGATTGCAAACATTTCCCTCTCTGTGGCTTGCCTTTCTGACACTCTTTTGGAATCTTTTAAGGAAGGTACTTTAAAATTTTTATTATATACAACTTACTCATCTTTTCTTTCATGGGTAATTCTTTCTATATTCTGGTTAAGAACTCCTTCCCTCCTTTAGGTAATGGATAGACTCTCCTATATTATATTTTAGAAACATTATTCCTTTGCCTTTTACATTTAGATCTGCAATCCACCTGAGAGATATTTGCATGTAACTTAATGGAATCTAAGCCCCCTCTCAATTGGAGGCAGAGTGGGCATCACCATCCCCAAATCCTCAAGACTGGGGCAGGAACAATGGACTAAAGTTGACTTACTATTATTCTACTGTAGACTTATTGTTATTCTAGCAATGGAAGAACTTTCATCATTGATGTGGAGGCAGTGGCCCCCAGAAGTTCTGAGGAGAGGGAGAGGGAAAAATAGGTGTAATATTTATACGGGGGCATTTTCAGGACATTGGAATTGTTCTGCATGGCATTGATTTGATGGATACAGGCCATTATATATTTTGTCATAACTAACAAAATTGCACAAGACAGAGTGTAAACTATAATGTAAACTATAATCCATGTTTGGTGGCAACGCTTCAATATGGGCTCATCAATTGTAACAAAATTGTACCACACTAATGAAGGATGTTGTTAATGTGGAAAGTGTGGAAGGGGAGGGAGTGGGGCATATGGGAATCCACTATATTTTTTATGTAACATTTATGTAATGTAAAGTTTCTTTAAAATAGGTCAATTAATTAAAAAAATAAAGTAGGCAATATTTCTTTTTTCCCATATGTATATCCAATTGTCCCACCACTACTATTATTGAAAAAATTATCACTTTTCTAAAGTTGTGTAGTGCCACCTTTTTTTAAAATCTGGAGCCCACATATGGGCAGGCCTATTCTAGATTAGACTCTTTAATGTGTTCCATTGGTCTATCTGTCTATTCTCAAGTCACTATCATATTCTTAATTACTGTCATTTCATGAGAGGTCTTGATTCTGGTATCCAGCAGAGAAAATCCTCCTACCGGAGTCTTCTTCAAGTGGGTATTGGATATTCTTTAGCTTATTAAAACCTTTTAATATAGATTTTAGAATTAGCTTGTCAAAATATACCAAAAATATCCCAAAACCCTTTAAGGAATTTTGGAGGATTGCATTAAATCATGAAATCAATGTGGGGAGAATTGCCATTTTAACAATAGTGATTCTTCTATTACCAAAATGTGATATATACATCTATTTATTTAGATTTTCTTTGATTTTATGCTAACTACTTTATAACTTCCTATGTAGCAGCTGTACATGTCTTTCTTTGGATATAGTCGTAGAAATTTGGTATTTTTAATGCTATTGAATATGACATCTTTTTTTAAAAATTTAATTTCCATTTTTGTTAGTTGCAATTAATGTAATGCAATGGATATTTCTGTATATTGATCTTTGTCCAACAATCTTAATAAAATCACTTATTTTAAATATTCTGTATAACCACAGCATCTGTGAATAATAGAATTTATTTTTTTCTTTTTCAATACTTACACTTTTAATTTATTATCTTCTAGCACTTTCTAGGACTTCCAGTATGATTTTGAGTAGAAGTTGTGATAATGGGCATCTTAGTTTGTTCCTGAACTCAAAAGGGAAACTTTCAAAATTTTACCATTAAATAAGATGGTTGCTATAGGTTTTTTTATAGATACACTTGATCAGATTTATATTCCTAGTTTGCTAGGAATTGCTTTTGAAAATATGAAAATATATTGATTTTTTCAAATGTTTTAATGCTAATATTGAGATAATATTTTCATCTTCTTTATTCTCTTTTTTTGTGAATTATACTGATTGATAATTTTAACTTTTTATTTTATAATAACTTCAAACTTCCATGACAGTTACAAAAATAATACAGACTCCAACAGAGAACTCCCTAGATACCCAGATCCTCCAATTTTAACATTTTGCCATATTTGCTGTATCATTCCGTCCATCTATTGATAAGTTCATTTATCTACTGCCCATTCATTTACCCATGCATCAATCTGTTTGTCGATCTACCTATCTATTTATCAATCTATTTTCTGAACATTTGAGTGTAAGTCATACACATCATGCTCCTTAATATCGTCATGTAACATCCTCAGGATATTCACTTATACAAGAACCTTAAATTGAGAAATTTAACATTGATATACAGCTTATAGTCTATCTTCCAATGTTTTATATCTCCTAATAATATACTTTTTAAGAAAACTTTTTTTTTATTAGAGAAATTGTAGGTTTACAGACAGATTCAATAATATCCTTTTAAGTCTTTTCTCCTCCCTTGTTAGAAACTGTCCAGGATCACGTACTGCATTTAATTGCCATTGTCTCTTTAGTTGCTCTTGCTTTTGTTTTGTTTTTATTTGTGGGACCATATATACAACATAAACTTTCCCAGACTTCACTCCCAAACATAACTTTCAGTGGGATTAACCATATTCTCAATGTTGCAGTACCCGCACTGCCTTCCACTGCTAAAGCTTTTCCATCTCCCCAAACAGAAACCTGCAGTTATTTTACATTAACTCTTCATCTTCCTGTCCACTGCCCCTGGCAACCTGGACTCTACTTTCTGTCTCTAAGAGCTTGCATCTTCTCCAATATTTTCTTTATAGTTACTTAGGGGCTTAAATTTAACATCCTAAGTCTATTACAATTTCTCTTGTTTGGGTAGCACCTTAACTTCAATAGTATACACAAACTATGTTCTTATACCTCTCCATTCCCCCTCTTTTTTATAGTTCTTGACACAAATTACATATTTATACAGTGTGAGTCCAAAACCACTGATTTAGCATAACATTTTGAGCATGTATCTTTTAGATCCTGTAGGGAGTAAAAAATGACATTAAAAATGAAAAATACAATAGTAATGGCATTAATATTTTCCCATGTCATTACCTTCACTGGAGATCTTTACTTCTTCATAAAGCTTTGATCTACTGTCTATTGTCCTTTCCTTTCAACCTTCAGAACTCCCTTTAGCACCTCTTGTCAGGCCAGGCTAGTAGTGATGAACTCCCTCAGATTTTGTTTATCAGGGATTGCCTTAATCTCTCTAATTTCTGAAAGACAGTTTTTCTGGATATAGAATTCTTGGCCGTCAATCTTTTGCTTTCAGCTCATTAACAATGTCATCCCACCGCCTTCTTGCCTCCGTGTTTTTTGATGAGAAATTGGCACTTGTTTTACTGAGGCTCCTTGTATGGGACTCTGCTCCCTCCAGAAGCGGCACCAGGGATTTGCACTGGGAGTTCTGGCTTGCGTGCTCAGCTGGTGAGGGGCTGAGGAAGAGGCTAGCATGGGCACCATGCGGTACTACCGTTTTTAACTTGCCTTTTCCTGCATTGGCACTCACCTGTTACATCAATCCTTTAGCTGTTTTGCAGAGCTTTGAAAATGATGTTTCTGTCAGTTCTTGCTGGTTGTTCAAAATTTCTGTGGGGAGCCCTGGAGCTTCTCATTCCATCATCTTGATTGGGACAGGGTATACCAATTGACCTTTTTTATTTAAAAGATGTATTTATTTATTTATTCCCCCCCCACACACACACACACACCCTTGTTGTTTTTGTGCTTGCTGTCTGCTCTCTGTGTTCTTCTGTGTCTGCTTGTCTTCTCTTTAGGCAGCATCAGGAACTGATCCTGGGACCTTCTGGAGCGGGACAGAGGTGGTCAGTCTCTTGCGCCATCTCAGCTCCCTGGTCTGCTGCGTCTCTTGTTGTTTCTCTTCTGTGTCTCTTTTTGTCGTGTCATCCTGCTGCTCCAGCTCTCTGCATGAGCCAGTACTCCTGCGTGGGTCAGCTTGCTTTTCACCAGGAGGCCCCGGAAATCGAGCCCTGGACCTCCTATATGGTGGACGGGCACCCAATCGCTTGGGCCACATCCACTTCCCACCAATTGACTTGTGAATGTTGAGTCAACTTTCCACAAACCAAACTGGTTGTGACATATTAACCCTTAAATATTCCTTGGCGTGGCTTACTTTTATAATATGTAAAAGTTTTGCTTCTATGTTCACGAGTCAGATTTACCTGTAATTTTCCTTTCTCATATCTCCTTGTCAAGGCTATGCTGGCCTTACAAGTTGGGAAGTTTTTCCACTTGTTCTGTTCTCTGGTAGTATTTGTGTAAAAAACAATGGGATTATTTCTTCCTGTTTGTTAAAATTCACAGACAGACTCTCTTGGCTTGGAGTTTTCTTTGAGTGAAGACTTTTATTAAAGATTTAATTTCTTTGATATTTATAATATTATTCTTATGTCTGATTACTTCTCTCTTTTTGTAATAATAAACTATATTTTTAGAGAAGGTTTAGGCTTACATTTACAGAAAAATTACACCAAAAGTATAGGGAATTCCTGTATAACCCCCCACACCCACATATAGTTTCCCCTCTTACTAACATCTTACATTAGTGTGGTATATGTGTTACAACTGACGAGCCAAGTTTGAAGCGTTGCTACTGACCGTGGACTATAGTCTACATGTGGTTTACACTTTGTGCTGCACAGTTTTATAGGCTTTGTCAAAAGTATAATGTTATGTGTCTGTCATTGCAGGATCATCCAGAGCATTTTCACTACCCTAAAAATGTCCTGCGCTCCACCTATTCATCCCTCCCCCTCCCCTCTGAGCCCCTGGCAACTACTATGCTTATCGCAGTGTTACAGGTTCTTCCGTTCACACGAGATAATCAATCTGCTTTGGTCTGTGGATACACTTCCCCCTGATGTTTGTTTGCTCCTCGCTCTTGAGGGATTTGGGATGATGTCCTCTCTGACTGCTTCAGGCTGAGAGAGGACTTAGGCAATGGGGCAGATGGAAAGAGTTGCTTGCAGATATAGATTCTCCTTGTTTTCTGGGATGGGTTGTCCATCACCATCGTTTTGTTAGTTGTCCAGGGCAGGCCCAAAGAACTGGAGACTAGGAGTTGGCTCAACTCTGCTGGGATTCAGGGCTCAACCGGCAGAGACACAATCTGGAGATTTAAGTCTCTGGAACATATATTTAAGGTGTATATTGAAAATTGTAGGTTGAAATAAAAGAAATAGAAGAATCATTATTAGGAGAATTATAAATGAGTATAACTATGTTATATTGGGGAAATAGATTATCATATATTCCCAAAGAGGACCTGCCGAAGGGGTGTTGATTTCATGAGTCGGTGTGGCGTCCCTGAAGTCCTCGGGAGCACTTTTGTTTGAGGCTTTGTGAAGTCGGCCTGACACCTGCATAAGCATAACCTCCAGAATGACCCCCCTACTCACTTTGAAATCTCTTAGTCAAAAAATCTTTTTTTATTTAATGTTTCCCCCTTATGGTTTTCTACATAAATTGAAATTTTTAAAAATTTGCATGTATTTCCAAATTCATTTTCATCAGGCTGTTCATAATTATTAGACCATATAATTTATAATCCTATTGGGAAACTTTTTGAGAGTGAGCAGGAACACTAAAATAATTAACATTATGTAATTTTTGAAATGTTTATTTATTGAACTGAAATTGATTTTTATTATTTTGGGACACTTGTAAAATGGTTTTATTGAAAATTTATTTTTAAATATAAAACCATTTATAGAAAATAAGAGCCTATCTATTTTCATTAGCACCTAAAAACGTCTTTATATTGAATATCTAAAATTATAAAATAACCTAATTAAATATTGATTATTAGTACCTATTCATGTCATTGAATTAGTTTGTTGGCTGTATCTGTCACTGATATTCTGTGTCATTCATATTTTTCTGATACTTTTCTAATATGGTCTTACTATTTTTAATTTTTCTCATAAAATGGCCTGCAGTGTTCTTCTAATTTGAATATTATGTTTCTAAATTTGAAATGTGTTGGCACAACTCACTAGAACTCCAAGTGGCTGGCCAGAGCGGTACTGATGGATATTCCCCTCCACCCCAGGGCCCAGACAGAGGCGGCTGGGGCAGCCCTCCTTGTCTAGATGCCCTTGGTTTAATCAGCGTGCCTGGCCTGTGGCCGTGAATGAAGGCAGGTGTCCGTTACACTAGGTCTGGTTAGGGTTCAGGAAAGAGAGATGCATTGTCATTCGTCACCTTGAGTTTTTTGGGGGGGTACTAGGGCTTGGGATTGAACCCAGAACTTCGTAAGTGGGAAGCTGGTGCTCAACCACTGAGCCACATCCGCTCTCCTGAGTTGGTTCCTTCGTTTGTTTGTTTGCTTGTTGTTTGTTTTTGTCTTTAGGAGGTACCAGAAACCAAACTCTGGACCTCCCATGTGGGAGGCAGGCGCTCAACCACTTGAGCCACATCCACTCCCCCATCACCTTAAGTTTTAAAGTGAACACTGTTCATTGACCATACATCTCACATCTTACTGGATAAGGCCACGGCAGAGGGTAGAAGTACAAGGAGGAAGTCTACCCTGTGCACTCTGGCTCATGTTGACTGAAGTTATTAAGAATAATACTGTGTTACAAAACTACTCAGGTGAAATGCCAAAACAGTTGGGAGACCATGACAGAAGGCATAAAGTGGGGTGCCTGGTTATTCTACAGGTAATACCTTTTGATTGTTTTTTAACTTTTTTCTCCCTTTTTTGAAAAATTTCAAGCATATACCAAATTAGAATAGTATGATAAACTTTAATGTGCTTATCCCACAGCTTCAAGAATTATCACTACACCGTCAATTATTTCATCTATATCCTTCCCACTACCTATTTCCCCTGTATTATTTTTAAGTGGTATCAGACACCATTTCATTGCATCTGAGGATTCTTTTAGATGTCTGCAGGATGATTAGCAGTGCTGTGCTTTTTCATTTTCAGTGTTATGTATTTGTGCCTTCTCTGATCTTGTCTTGATAGTCTTATCTGGATTAATTTGTTAGACTTCAGCAAACCAACTTCATTGAACTTATTTCTTTATTGGACTTATTATTTGTTTGCGAATTTTTCTTAGCTTTATTATTTTCTTCCTTCTAATTTCTTTTGTTCCATTGCATGTTCTTTTCCTAATTTCTCAAGATTTATATTTCATTGATTTTCACCATTTCTTCTTTTCTAATAAATGCATTCAATGTTATACATTTCTAAGTAAGGCATTAGCTGCATTCCACAATTTTTTATCTATCACCTTAATTTCTTTCAGGTCAAAATATTTCCAAATTTTCATTAAAATTTTTTGACTCAAATTCTGGTAGGTTATATTCTCATCCAGTTTAAAATATTTCCTAATTTTCACTATAATTTGACTCAAATTCTGAAAAGTTGTATTTTCATTTAGATAAAAATATCACCTAATAACCATTGTGATTTTTTATTTGGAAGAATATTTATTAATTTCCAATCATAAGAAGAGTTTCCAATTATCTTTATTTTTAAAAAATTAATTTATTTTAAAGCAACTTTAGATTATATAAATGTTACATAAAAAATATAGGGGATTCCCAAATGCCCTGCTCCCTCCACCTCCCATATTTCCCACATTAGCAACATCTTTCATTAGTGTGGTACATTTGTTACAATTGATGAACACATATTGAAGCATTGACACTAACCATGGATTATAATTTACTTTATAGTTTACACTCCGTCCCACGCGATTTTGTAAGTTATGACAAAATATATATTGGCCTGTATCTATCATTGCAACATCATGCAGGACAATTCCAATGTCCCCAAAATGCTCCCATATTACACCTATTTTTCCCTCTCCCTCCCCTCAAAACCTCCAGTGGCCACTGCCTCCACATCTATGATAAAAGTTCTTCCATTGCTAGAATAACAATAAGGCTATAGTAGAATAATAGTAAGTCTACTTTAGCCCATTGTTCATTCCCCAATCCTGAGGATTCTGGGATGGTGATGCCCACTCTGCCTCTAATTGAGAGGGGGCTCAATCCCATGTGGCAGATGGATGGGACTATCTTGCTTGTAGTTGCAGACTCTCTCTGTTCCTTGGGATGGTCACTGTAGATCGCCATCCCCTTGTTAGTTGTCCTGAGTGAGTCCAATGAACTGGAGAGTAGGTGATGCAACTCTGCTGAGATTCAAGATTTAAATCTCTTGGACATACACCTATCAACTCTAGTACTAAGTATAGATTCAACTAGAAAGGGGTAGAAGAGCCATGTGTAGGGAAGCCACAACTGAGTCCAACTTGCTCACACTGGGAAGCATGAATTCCCAATTAGGGTACACTGGCAGGGCACCAAACTCCTGAGCTGTTTGGCCTGCCTATAGTATCTGGATGTTTCTAGAGCCCGCAGGAGCCCCCGTTTTGAGGCAGCATTTACTGTGGCAGTCAATGAGATCCTGCTGAGACATGCATAAGCGTAACCTCTGGAATGACCTCCCAACTCACTTTGAAATCTCTTAGCCTTAAGAACTCACTTGTATTTACCATTTCCCTCTTATGGTCAAGGTCTTTTTCCAGGTGCATTGCTAGTTGGTGCTTGGTAGTAATCCCTTGGTGCCAGGGAGGCTCATCCCTGGGAGTCATGTTCCACACTGGGCTGGCAGAGGGGTGGAGGTACTGCATTTATAGGGCGAGTTTGGCTTAGAGTGAGGCCACATTTGAGGAACAAGGAGGCTTTCAGGCAGTAACTCTTAGGCAACATATAATACTAGGCTAAACTTCAATTTCAAAAGAACAGGTTCATAAGTACAGTCATCAGTATCAAGGGCCTAGTGCAGTGGACTGTCCTCCTTCGCTAGGCACCGCCCCTGCACGCGGGATTCTTGCTGTCTCATTAGAGAATATAGCAGAGCTCCCCAGGGTGGGAATCCCATATACTCTAGGTTATTGTGTGGCTCTCCACCCTTCGTGACAGTGCCCCATGAACACTTGAACACATGCATATGCCTTAGAGGCTTGCCCCAAGTGAACCCCCTCCCATGCATCCCCCATCACCTACACCCTGCACCAGTGTTCCTCCCCTGCCACAGCTGTGACCCTTCTGTGATCCAAAAACCTCTCCAAAGATGAAGCCAAGAAAGTAACCAAATAAAAATAATAAGAAAATGAAATAATGATAGTTTTAAAAATCACAAATAAAATACAAAAAAATTTAAGAAATTAAAAATAAAAATGTTTAAATAATAAAAAAAAACTTTTTTAGACAATATGTCTTTCATTGCCGTAAGATCTGTTGTCTTGAATATACAGTGAGGTTTCCTTCTGTGTATTCCCCCAGTGTCTTTATTTTGTTTTGTTTTGTTTTCATTTTACCTTCAAAGAAGCTTTAGGTTACAGAAAGGTCACATAGATTCCCATCTAGCCAGCCCTCTCCCCCTTCTCCCCTTTCCCCCGTTAATAACATTTACATATGGCTGGTACATTTGCTACAATTGATGTGAAAATATTGAAGCATTGCTATTAACTATGGTGCCTGGTTTACATTATGACTTACATTTTGGACGATATGCATTCATAAGTTTTGACGAAATTTAAAATGGCCTGTATCAATTACTGCGTGATCATGCAGAGCAATTCCAATGCCCTAAAAATGCCCTATCTTCCATCTATTCTATTCTTCCCTCCCCCTCCCCTCCGGACCTATGGTAACCACTAACTTTCACTTTTTGAGGAATAAGATTCATAGTTACTTGCAATAATATTGAGGGCTTGACATATTGGTCTGTTTTCTTTTATTAGGCACTGCCTATGTTCTTGGGAGACTCTTGTCCCTCTGTTTGAGAACATAGCACCACTTCCCAGGATAGGAGTTTAATATTTTCTTGTTTGTTGTGTGAGTCTCCACCCACTGATATAACACACTATGACAAGATGGACACTTACCTATTCCATAGAAGCCTGTCCCAGGTGCACCCTGTCCCATATGCACCCTCCCACGTCCAACACCCTACACCAGTAACCCTCCCCTGCCGTATTTGCCAAAAGAGCATTCCCAATATGTAGTTTTAACCATGGACCTGCAAATCCCCAGAGTTCACCTGCTCGGTGAAAGGGTGTAGTTGTGCAGTGGATGGGCGTGACGGTGGTGCGGTGGGTGGGCGTGACGGTGGTGCGGTGGTGCTGTTGGATTTGGCGTTGCTGATCTGAGGGGGGTAGGGTGAGGGGGTTGGGTTGGACTATCCATGGAACTGGGGGGAGGGTCAGGGGAAGGAGCAAGGGCCAATTATCTTTAAATTATTGGTTTCTGGCTTAATTACCCTGTGATAAGGAAACATACTCTGTATTTCCTAAATTTCTAAAGGTTTGTTGATATTTGCTTTATAACCCCTAAGAAGTCCATTTTACTAAGTATTCCAGTTGTGCTTGAAAAGCATGTGCATCTGCAGTCGCTGGGTACAGTGTTCTGTACAGTCATTTGTTAAGTTAATTATGTGTGGCAGTTTGGAGCGATGTACCTCAGAAAAACATGCTCTTAAACTTAACCCGTTCCCGTGGGTGCGAACCCATGGCAAGTAGGACCTTTAGATGAGGCTGCTTCAGTTAAGGTGTGACCCACCTCAGTCAGGATGGGTGTTAATCCTACTACTGGAACCCTTTATAAGTGGATTGAAATTCAGAGGAAGAGAGAGAAAGCCACAGAGGGAGCAGCCAGAGGCTGAAACCAACAGAACCTGGAAGAGAAGAGCGAGGCCAGGAGACGGCACCAGGTGCGTTGCCATGTGATAGAAACGCTAAGGACAAAGGACCACCGGCAGCCAGGCCAGCAACGCCAGTCTTCGGAAAGTCTTGATGATGCCATGATTTGAGCTTTACCTAGCTTCAGAACCGTGAGCCATTAAATTCCCAGTGATTAAGGCAACATGTTGTATGGTGTTTGCATGAGCAGCCAGGGAAACTAAAACATGTTTTTCAATTCTTCTACATCCCTACTTAATTTTTCTTGTCTACTTGCCATATCAGTTACTAAGAGTAGTGTGTTAAAATTCACTCTATTATTATGAACTTATCTATTTCTCTTTATTTCTGTCAATTATTCTTCCTAAAATTTGAGGCTATGCTCTTAAATACATAAAATTTATAATTAATATATATTCCTGACTAATTAAACTTTTTCTCATAATGCAACATCCCATTATCTTTTTTAAAAAATAACTTTTAAATGAGAGAAGTTGCAGGTTTACAGAAATAAGCAGAAAATACAGATTTTCAGTGTATCCCACGTATACGTTATTAACACTTTGCATAGTATGGTAGCTTTGTTATAATTGATGAAAGAATATTACAGTAAGTGTGCTATTAACAATAGTTCTTAGTTTATATTAGGAGTCACTGTGTTTTACAGCCCTATGGTTATTTTATTTGTAAATTTTAATGTAATAACATATATACAACCTAAAATTGTCCATTTTAAACCTTCATTTATATAATTCACTGCTGTTAATCATGTTCACAATGTTGTGCTACTGTCGCAACCTTTCATTACCAAAAGTTACCCGTCACCCCATCCTACCAATTAAGCATTATCTCTCCATTCCCTAGCTCCACCCCAGCCCCCAGGCAAACTATATTCTAATTTCTCAAACTATGAACTTGCTTATTCTAATTATTTCATATAATTGAGATCATACAATGTTTGTCCTTTATGTCTGGCTTATTTGACTCAACAAGAGATCTTCAAGGTTCATGCGTATTGTTGTATGTATTAGAACTACATTTCTTTTTACAGCTGAATAATATTCCATTGTATGTATATTCCACATTTTTTATGTTTTCATAGATTGATGGACATTTGGGTTGCTTCCATCTTTGTCAATTGTGAATAATGCCTCTATGAACATCAGTGCACAAATATCTATTTGTTGAGTCTCTGCTTTCAGTTCTTTTGGGTATATACCTAGAAGTAGAATTGCCAAGTCATATGATAATTCTATACTTAACTTTCTGAGGAAACCCAAACTGTTTTCAAAGTGGATGCACCATTCCCCAAAACAATGAACAAGTGTTCCTGTTCTCCACATCCTCTCTAGCACTTGATATTTTCTGTGTTTTTTTTTTTTTTCTTTTTTCTTTTTGTAGTAGCCATACTAGTTTGCGTAAAATGATATATCATTGTGGTTTTGATTTGCATTTCTCTAATGGTCAATGATGTTGAGCATCTTTTCATATGATTTTTGGCCATTTGTATCTTTGGGGAAATATCTGTCCAAGTCTATTGCCCATTTTTAAACTGGGTTGCTTGTCTTATTATTGTTGAGATGTAGGATTTCTTTATATATTCCAGATATTAAGCCCTTTTTGGATATGTGATTTACAAATGTTTTCCATTTCTGTAGGTTGCCTTTTTAAATTTCATGAAGTCCTTTGATGCACAAAAACTTTTAATTTTGATGAAGTCCCATTTTTCTATTTTTTCATTTATTACTCATGCCTTTGGTGTAAAGTCTAAGAAACCATTGCCTAACCAAGGTCCTAAAGATGCTTCCATAAGTTTTCTTCTAATGGTTTTATAGTTTTGATTCTGATATTTAGGTTTTTGATCCATTTTGAGTTAATTTTTGTATATGGTGTGAGGTAGGGGTCCACATTCATTCATTTGCACATGGATATCCAGTATTCACAGCACCATTTGCTGAAGAGACTATTATTTCCCCACTGAGTTGACTTCCACCCTTTTTGATGGTCAGTTAGCTAAAGATGTGAGTTGATTTCTGAACTTTCACTTTCAATACCATTAGTCTAAATGCCTCTCCTTGTGCCAGTACCATGTCGTTTTGATTACTGTAGCTTTGTAATAAATTTTAAAATTGGGAAGTATGAGTCTTCTAATTTTGTTATTCTTTTTCATGACGGTTTTGGTTATTTGGATCCCCTTAGCCTTCTATATAAATTTCTTTATTGGCTTTTCCATCTGTGCAGAGATGATTGGAATTTTTATTGGGATTGTGTTGAATCTATAAATTGCTTTAGGAAGAATTGACATCTTAACAATATTAGTCTTCCAATCCATCAACATGGAATTTTCCTCATTCATTTAGGTCTTCTTTAATTATTTTAGCAATGTTTTCTATTTTTCCTTGTATAAATCCTTTATATTCTTGGTTAAATATATTCTTAGAGATTTGATTTTTAGATGCTGTCTTAAATGGAATTTTTTTCTGTTCCTCTGGGCATGATAACCTTTTGATTGTATTAATTTCAGCTGAGAGGTCTGATTAAATTATGTTAAGATTAGGGCTTTTATTCAACCACATGATTAGAGTGTGACTCAGCATTGAGTCCCAGCTCCCTTGGTGGGCTGATAAAACAGACTTTCACATGGAAGTAGATACACAGAGAAGAAGAACACAGAGGAAGAGAGACAGCTCCATTAGACATGGCAGAGGCCTCAGAAAGAGAGATGAGCCTGATAGTCTACATTCTCTTTGGAAGAGAAGCTGATCCTGAAAGAAACAAGCCCCAGGGAGAGAGATGAGCCTTATACCAGCCTTCAGCTGAGATCGGAAGAAGCTGGGACCACAGAACCTTAAGACGAAGGAAGGCTGAGCCCTTGCAGACATCACCCACCATCTTGCTTCAATACATGGCAAATGACTTTGGGTGAGCCAGCACCGCTTATGTTGACTTGTGTTGGACACTTTAGGGCCATGTGACTATAAGATTCTACCCCAGAAGTTATAAAGTTACCTTTATAAAGGCCAACTGATTTCTGGTACTTTGCATCAGCGCCCCTTTGGATGACTAAAACAAAAGTACTTTATTATCAGAGATTATTTTAAGTGTAAATGGATTAAATTCTTCAGTCAAAAGGTAGAGATTGGCAGAACAGATAAAAAAGCATGACACAACTATATACTATACATACACCTTAAATTCAAAGATATAGGTAGGTTGAAAGTGGAAGAATGGGGAAATATATACAAATTACATATCAGTCTTTCAGGCTGCCACCTGATAGTTTGGCACTGACATATAGCACCCCTGTATGTGCAGAGGGATTATTTTGCTTCCTCCAGAACAGGGCAAGGGACCCACAATGGAAGTGTAGGCTGGCTTCTCACTGGACAATGGAGGGGACAAGGGAAGTGCCAGTAAGGACAACATGAGATTCCCTTGCCATTTTTAAAGTTGTGGTTTCTTGATTGTATACTTGCCCAGTTACTGCAACCCATTAAGTGTTTTCTGGAGTTGTGAGGAAGATGGCTCTGCTGGGGTTTTTGCTAGTTGTTCAAAGATTCTGTGGGGGAATAACACCCTGGAGTGTCTGACATCACCATCTTGGTCCCTTCTTTATCTTTTATAGTGCTATCTTTTTCTTAAAGTCTACTTTGTCTGATATTAAATAAATTTGCTTACCAAATTTCCTTTGGTTAGTATTTACATGATCTATCTTTCTCCATCATTATATTTTCTATTTTTCTGTACTATTATACTCAAATATGTCTCTCATGAACAGAATTACCACAGGTTTTCTTTATCCAGTCTGACAATATTCAATTAATTGGAACATTAATTCATTTAAATTCAAGGTGAATGCTTATATATTCAGAAGTAAATTTATCATCTCATTTAAATGGAAATATTTGTCCTGTCTCTTCTGTTTCTTTGTTTCTCTCTTTTTGACTTCATATGGTTTAAGTACTTTTCCACTATCATCTTAATATGGTATATGTTCCTAATCTTCTATTAATGGCTACCTTAGATTACAATATGCATTTTTGATGATTCAATAATACTTAATATTAATTTGTATTTTACACATCTCCCTGAAAACAGAAGTGCTCTTAATCTCTTTAATTCCTTTACCCTCTTCATGACTTGTATGCCTTTATCGTTATGACTCACATACCTATATATATTTTGTATATTTTAACTCACATAAGGCATTATTATAATTATTTATATAATCAAAATGAGTTATAATTCTCTCTATATTTACTATTTCTATTATTTTGATTAAGAAGGCAAATTGTTGCACCTTTGAAGTTAATCTGCTTTATGATCACTCTGATTAACCATCATGACCATCAATGTAAAATATTTGCTCATAATATTAAAGACATGTGAGGGACATACTATGTGACAGGTATTGTACCAACACAGTACATGCAATTTCTCATTGATCTTCACCATGGTACTGTGGATTAAGCATTATAAGGACTGCAGCAGAGAGAGAGGAACTCAACTATGACCATAGAGCTGGTAAGCAGCAGAACCAATGTTTGATGTCAGGTTTGTATATTCCAAAAGCTATAATTGTTCCAACCTACAATACTGTCTTCCCTAATCATGAAAATTTATGAACATGTTGGGAATAAAGCATTGTGGTATGGATTCCTTTACAGACTAAGTTGGGCACATTCACAGCCAATTACTCCTTGCCTGAATTCCTCACCCAGGACTGGCCCATGGCTGTTACAAAGGACACCTGGCTTTAGGATTAATGGGGTTTTGCCCTAAAAGCACGGGGGAGTTTGAGAGGGATTCTAACTAGGTTTCTGAATCCTGTGCACACTTTTTTCCAAAACTGCAGGATGTCTAAATCAAGCATAGGTCTTGTTTGTAACAATAAACTCATTTTAAGATTACAAAGAAAGCTCTGAATCTCAAGACACTAATGTAACATGGAAAGAAGAGAACCACTGATATTAAGAGCCAAAAAATAAAAATAAAAATAAAACCATGTCCTAGAACCAAAAGGTGTGAACATGTGGTAGTAGAGAAAGAGAAAAAAGGAAGGCGGGAGGAAAAGATAGAGGAAGTCAGAGAGAGGAAGAAGAAAAAGCAAGTAGAGCAGGGGACGCTAATCCAGCATACACCTGTGGAGGAAGCAGCCCTGGGATTAAATATTCCTCCCTTTGTAGGGAGTCAGTAACATATGTAAATGTTAGGTTTTCCCACTTATAAGATGAAGGGCAAATCCTAAATATTCCCATGTTTATCTAAATGTTTCCTTTATTTTGTGGATAATTTCCCATTTGATGACTGCTATATAACTATTCATTTTCATTTCATATATTCTTTTAAACATAATAACACGTTTCAATTCTCAGCAGATTTATAATATTCTGTAGCCCTAGCTAGAGCTTGATGTTTCACAGTCAGTAATAACTGGAATCTCCTTCTCTATATTAAAAATTAAAAAGATGGGGAAGGGAAAGAAGAAAGGAAGGAAAAAATGTAAGAGAAGTCTAAGTTTAAAAATTAGCCAGAGTCACCAGCTGATGATTTTGGTTCGGTGACGAGGCATTTATTCACTTTTTTCCAGATTTATTATGCATTTATTTAAAATGACAATTAGAGGCCTCCATGTTCCATGAGTCTGTCTTTTTTTTTTTTCCCCTTTCTCTGAGATTCTGTTTTATTTTATTTTTGTTTTTTTTTTTGAGGTATGTCTTGATGATGCAGTAGTAATACAATAAATCAGCAATGGAATCAAGTCTGGTGTTGCTAAAAATCTCAGTGGAAGGCACTTCAGGCTAGGCAGGTGGCCTGGTTCCGGAAGTTGTACAATAAAGGAAATTAAGTGGGAAGCGGCTGTGGCTCAATCAGTAGGGCTCCCGTTTGCCATGTGGGAGGCCCCGAGTTCGGTTCCCGGGGCCTCCCGGTGAAGGCAGGCCCGCCCGCACGACGTGGTTAGCTGACCCAGCGAGCACAAGCAGCAAGGGGGGGATAAATGAATAAATAAATAAAAATCTTAAAAAAAAAAAAATAAAAATAAATAAAGGAAATTAAGGGACTAGGGGAAAGCCGGGAAAGCCATAATTCTCAGGCTGCTTAGAGGCTACAGGTTAAGCTGACACTTTCAATGCCTAGCCTCATTTCACCCTTCGAGTGTTCAAGAAGCACCACTAGCTCTTTGTTTCTTCATTTGCTCCAAGCTGCTCCCTGCTCCCAAAACTGGATTAAGTTAATACCATTGGGTTTCTCTGAGACACAGAAAACTGTGCCCCACAGCTTTTCACCAATGTCTCCAACAGGAAGGCCAATGATGAAGATCTCTTGCTGAGAAACATGTCATCAAAAATTGCAAGTTCTCAGTCACACCTTTTTCATGGAAAAAAAAAAATCCCTCCCCTTCCTCTCCGGCCTCTGCTCCTTAACAGGGACCTCTTTAAATGAGACGACTTCTAAAACCTCTCTGGAGTTGCTGCTGCCCCGTCAGACTGTTCTGCCCACTTTTGGCTCTATAATCTAGTTTTCTCCCCAATTCCTGGTGGTCTTGGCAAAACCTCGCACAGGTTCCCATGTCACACCCCGGGGATGAGAGGAGTTTGGTGGTTACGGAGAACGAGCCAGAGAATCTTGCATTTTAGTCTCTGCCGAGTTCCTCAACTCTTTGACCTTGCAAATGAATCACTTGGATACCACTGACTTAAAGGGAGGATTTGGGGCAAATATAGGATCCTTCTCTGAAATCCAGATGCTGTTTGTGAGCTGTGTTTTCCCAGATCAAATAAACAAGCACAAAAAGCAGTCATCCAGGCCCCATGGAAAAATATTATGTACCCCAGATGCTTTTGTGGCTAGTGGGTGGCTAAATTAGGTCCTTGTTTTGTCTAAAGGCATTTAAGTATATAAAAAAATTATATAGCAAATATCTGGTGTCTCAACTCAACTACTAGTCTTATAATATGTCAGTGCCAAAGCATAAACATAAATTAAAATCCAATATACCAATAAGGCATGTTGGCTGCCAATTTTAGAAAAGCTAAAAGTCTCAAGTCAAATCATGTGGATGTTCTAGGTCATTACTCACAGTTCTGTGATTCTGGAGCCGCATTACAATCATGATTACCTGTTGAAATGAAAACCTGCAGACCCTCAGGTTTCTCAGAACAAAACAACGCATGGATTATTTCCTAGGAGAGAATCAATCTTGCTGGGAAAGCAAGCCTGACTAGGTTTCCACTTCCACTGAGATGGTAGTAGACATTTAAGCTCTATGTCTAGGAATGCTTCCCTTTACCACATTTGTTGGGTTTGGGTGTTTACTTCCCTTCAACTGTGAATGTTCCAGAATAGATGCTCTGGAAATCCCCAAAGAAAGCCAGCCTCAGTCATCCCAAACTTTCCCAAACTCTGCCTCTTTCCTTTCATCATGTCAACCAACCCCCAGGGAATGCGGTGGCCAGCTCTATCTGGCATCTCTTACCCTTTCCCATGTTGGAAGAGATCTGATTTAGGAATATTTCTCCCTCCTTATCCTCTCCATCTCCTCTTCATTGTCTGGGGGGCATCCCCCAACCCCCGTTGAAAAATCACCCAGTCAGTTCTTTCCTACTTTTCTTTCACTTCTCCAAGGTCATCTCTGAAGTTCAACCAGTCAATGTACTCTCAACCTGGCAATTATGTTCATGAAAGATGGTTTGTCGTAGAAGTGAAACAATGAAAAGGGATGAGGAGGTAGAAATGCCGAATGACCATCTACCAGTAATGTGTAGGGCCTTTGGGAGTTTACTTTCCCTCTCTGGGCCCTACTTTCCTCATTGGAAAAATGATCGGGTTGGATAAGATGCTCACAGAATTTCTGAACCTACCATATGATTTAAAAATTGTTTTCTCTTTCCAGTTAATTTATGTGCATTTTGTGAATGGCTCTCTGGACAACTTTCCTTGGGGATTTTGCTCCTCCTACTTTTGTGACTCTGATCAGGCCAAGCAGAATCTAAGCATAAACCATGGCAGAACTACCTGGCTTAGTTCGACCATTCGAACCTCCTTAAATAATACAACAAAATGTTTAAGTGCTTAATGAGCACTTATACAATGTACCAAGCATTATCCTGTGATCTTGATGCATTCTGTCTCATTTAATCTTGATTTCCTCCTCAGGTTGCTCATTATTGGTATACAGAAATGCTACTGATTTTTGCACATTGATCTTATGACCTACCACTTTACTAGACTCATTTATAAGCTCTAGAAGCTTTGTTGTAGATTTCTCAGGGCTTTCTATGTATAGGATCATGCCGTCGCAAATAGTGAAATTTTTTACTTCTTCCTTTCCAATTTGGATGCCTTTTATATCTTTTTCTTGTCTAAGTGCTCCAGAAAGTACTTCTAACACAATGTTAAATAAGAGTGGTGAAAGTGGGCATCCTTGTCTTGTTCTAGATCTTAGAGGGAAAGCTTTTAGGATTTCACCATTGAATATGATGTTAGCTGTGGGCTTTTCATATATACCCTTTATCATGTTGAGGAAGTTTCCTTCTATTCTTATCTTTTGCAGTATTTTTATCAGGAAAGGGCGCTGTATTTTGTCGAATGCTTTTTCCGCATCTATATAGATGATCATGTGATTTTGTCTTTCAACCTGTTTATGTGGTATATTACATTGATTGATTTTCTTATGTTGAACCATCCTTGCATATCAGGGATGAAACCCACTTGGTCATGGTGTATAATTTGTTTGATGTGTTGTTGAATATGATTAGCAAGTATCTTGTTGAGGATTTTAGCATGTAGGTTCATTAGAGAGATTGGTCTGTAATTTTTCTTCTTGTGGCATCTTTGTTTGGCTTTGGTATTAGGGTAATGTTGGCATCATAGAATGAGTTAGGATTTATTCCCTCCACTTCTGTTTTTTGGAAGAGTTTAAGCAGGATTGGTGTTAGTTCTTTCCAGAATGTTTGGTAGAATTCACCTGTGAAACTGTCTGGTCCTGGGCTCTTTTCAATTTTATTAATCTTCTCAGAGAACCAGCATTTGTTTTTGTTTTGTTTTTTCCTTAGTCTTTCTTATTTTCAGTTTCATTTAGCTCTGCTCTAATCTTTGTTATTTCCTTCTTTCTACTTTCTTTAGGGTTAGTTTATTGTTCTTTTTCTAATTCCTCCAGGTGTGCAGTTAGGTCTTGGATTTTAACTCTTTCTTTTTTTATTAATATAGGCATTTATGGCTATAAATTTCCCTCTCAGCACTGCTTTTGCTGCATCCCATAGGTTTTGATATGTTATGTTGTCATTTTCTTTAGTTTCAATGTAGTTACTGCTTTCTTTTGCAATTTCCTCCTTGACCCACTGATTGTCTAAGAGTGTGTTGTTTAATTTCCATCTCTTTGTGTCTAATCTACTTCTCTGCCCCTTACTGATTTCCAGCTTCATTCCATTGTGGTCAGAGAAATTACTTTGTATAATTTCAGTCTTTCTGAATTTATTGAGAGTTGTTCTGTGGCCTAGCATGTGGTCTATCCTGGAGAATGATACATGTGCACTTGAGAAGAATGTCTATCTCACTGTATTTGGGTGTAATGTTCTGTATATGTCTATTAGGTCCAGATCCTCTAATGTATTATTCAAGGTCTCTGCTTCTTTATTGATCCTCTCAAGATGTTCTGTCTAATGGTGATAATGGTGTATTAAAGTCCCCCATTATAATTGTAGAGGGATCTATTTCTCCACTTAGTTTTTCCAATGCTTACCTCATGTATTTTGAGGCACCCTGATTAGGTGCATAAATGTTTATGATTGTTCTTTCTTCTTGACAGATTACCCCTCTTATTAATATATAGTGTCCGTCTTTGTCTCTTACAATAGTTTTGCATTTAAAGTCTATTTTGTCTGATATTAGTATAGCTACTCCTGCCCTTTTCTGATTATTGTTTGCATGTAAAATTGTTTTCCAACGATTCACTTTCAGCCTCCTTGCGTCCCTGGGTCTAAGGTGAGTTTCTTGTAGACAGCATATAGATGGGTCATATTTCCTTATCCATTCTGCCAATCTGTGTCTCTTGATGGGAGAGTTTAATCCATTAACATTCAATGTTATTACTGTCAAGGAATTACTTACATTAGCCGTATTTTCTTTAGGTTTATTTATGCCATGTTGTTTTTATTTCTCTTTTTATCTGTTTAGCTGTTCTTACAGTCTCCTCCAACCCTCTCTCTCCTGTTTTTTCCTTTAAACATACAGAGCTCCCTTTAGTATTTCTTGAAGGGTAGGTTTCTTATTGACAAACTCTCTTAAATTCCATTTATCTGTGAATATTTTGGACTCTCCCTCATTTTTGAATTTTTTTTTTACTTTGCTGGCTAGAGAATTCTTGGCTGGAAGTTTTTTCCTTTAGCATCTTAACTATGTCATACCACTGCCTTCTTGCTTTCATGGTTTCAGATGAGAAATCAGCACTTAATCTTGTCGAGCTTCCCTTATATGTGATGAATTACTTTTCTCTTGCTGCTTTCAATATTCTCTCTTTGTCCTGAGCACTGGACAATTTAAGAAGTATATGTCTTGGATAGGCCTGTGTTAGGATTTATACTGTTTGTAGTGTGCTGTACTTCCTGGACATGTATGTCCATGTCCCTCAATAGAGTTGGGAAATTTTCAATGATTATTTCCTCCAATACTCCTTCTGCTCCCTTTCTCTTTTCTTTCCCCTTTGGGATGCCTATAATGTATATTTTTGTGCCTTTTGTGTTGTCATTCAAATCCCTAAGTCTCTGCTGGATTTTTTCTATCTTTTTATCTATCTGTTCTACTATCTATCTGATTTCAGGTGTACTGTCTTCCACATCGCTGTTCTTTCCTCTGCCCATTCAAATCTGCTGTTATGTGCTTCCAGTATGTTTTTGATTTCTTGCATTGTGCCATTCATCACCATCATATCCATTATCCTTTTATGTATGTTTACAATTTCTTCAGTATGTTCCCCCAGTGTTGTCTTATTATGCTTTATCTCTTCCTTCACTTCATTAAGTTGATTCATGATATTTGTTTGGGCATCCTTGACTAGTTGTTCCACATTCTGCATCTTCTCCTGTTTTTTAGTTTGTTTGTTAGACTGAACCATGTCTTCTTGTTTCTTAGAAAGGCTTGTAATATTTTGTTGGTGTCTGGTATCTGTTTATCTTGATGGGTTTATTTGGTTGGTTAGTTTCTCTTTCTACTCTAGGGTTTTATTTATTTTTTCTTTGTGTGTGGTAAGGTTAATTTTTGATACTTGGTTCCTCTTATTCTATATCCTTTCTGTTGTCTGTTTTCCCTTGGAAAAAAAATATTAGGACCAGAATAAAGGAAAGAGATAAGGTGAGATAAGAATAATAGTAATAATAATACAAAAAAAGGTAGATGAGGGACCATGCAAGAGCTAGGAAACTAAGTAATATGAGTAAAATATCATAAAAAATACAAAAGAATAAGAGTAAAAAGAGGTGGAATAGAAAAAAAATAAAATAAGAGATAAAATAGAGAGAAAAAATTTAGAATGAAATAAAAGGCTGGACAGATGAGTAGAAAAAAATAAAACAAGAGACAAAATAGAGGGGGAAAAAGTAGAATGAATTAAAAGACTGGACAGATGAGAAGAGGATAGAAGGAAAGGAAAAAAAAATAAAAGGAGAGAGAGAGAAAAAGAAAAAATGAAGACCAAAGAAGAAGTGGTGGAGAGGAAGAAAAGCAACAGAAGTCAGAAGACAGACAAATGAAGGAAAGAAGAGAAATAAAGTAGGTTGAAAAAATAGGTAAAAGAAAAAAAAAGGAAACAAAGAAAGGGAAAACAACAAACAAGAAAGAAAACAGCAACAAAGAGGCAACCCAGGAAAAAACAGCCTTCCCTCTTAGGTCCCTAGAGACCTTCTCAGGCTTCTGGTGCTCATCAAATAATCAGCCTGTAACCTGTCCTCCACAGGTGATGTTCCAGTTTTAGTGAATAAAGTAAAGGAAAAAGAAAGAAAAACAGAACAGTAGAAACTCAGTCTATAAGTTCCCCATGATAAGGTGTTAGCTGCGTGCCTTAGCTCTCCCTGGATCTCTTCTCTTAGGAGGTATAGGGACTCAAACCTGCAACCTTCTACATGCAAGGCAGGAATCCCCCCACTGCATTACCGCGGTTCTATAGACTAAATAGGCTTTTGAAAGCTTATCGGGGCTTTTAGCTCTTCCTGCCCCTGTTTCCCTTAGGTGAGTTGGGCTTCTAACAGTTTTCAGGGGCTGGGTTAGTTAGTTGCCTGTCTCTGCCCCCTCCCTGACCAAGTTCCTCTCTCCCAGGGTGGCTGGGTATGACAGCCTGCCTGAGCACGTCCTCCCTCCCCTCTCTCTGGGTCCACCTCAGTGCTGGCTGGTATCCCCCCTGAGATTCAGAGTGGGCTCAGGTGGACAAACCCACCAAAAGGAAACCACTCTCCCCGCTTGACCATACCCTCTTCTTCCCAGGCAGTGCTCCCTCCCACTCAGCTGGCTGGTGAGAGCCAGGGGTTCCACGGAGGCTATTTGCCTTGATGGTGGGGCTTAGCTGCTGACCATTTCCAGCCACAGGGGCGAGCAACTCAGTTTTCCCTTGGGCTCTTTGCCTCTGTCCAGCTCCCTCCAGATCGATGCCCTGAAGCCTCCTTCTCTGTGGACTCGCAAAACAGCTCACTGGGCAGTGCCTACTTACATCAATGCCATTTTCCCAGAACACACACTGCATTACTAACCTCATTTAATCTTTGTGATAGATAACACTGTGAGACGCATAGGAGTATCACCATTTTACAGATCTGAAGACGGAGGAACAGAAAGGTCACACCGGTTCCCTAAGGGCACACAGCTGGCAAATGGCAGAGTTGAGCTGCGAACCCAGGCAGTCTGGTCAAGAAGCTGTATTATAAATGCTGCGGTGAGGAGGGCCTCAGGCAGGCCTCTCGCCCCTAACACGAAGCCTCGCTTCATAATTTGACAAATCTTGCTATAAAACCAGCAAGATTCATGGACTCCACAACATTTAATTGGGCCTAAAATCCGACTCCAGGTTACAGTTTCCTTGATCACTTTAATATAAGGAAGCAAAGCCTACTTCAGCCAGTTTTTTTTCCCCCAATTCTCGGTCCATGATTGACATCTTGGCTAAGACTAGTCACTATCCAAGTGAAAAACCCCAATCCTAAATTTCAAGTCTTCCTCTGAAATCTTTCCTGCATTTATTACATCTTACCCTGGCGTGTCTCTCAGGCTCAGAGCCCACCTTCCCGCTGCCTTCTCGTATTAAAGCAGGGAGCTGCCCTATCATCCATTTAACAAGCAGTTACTGAGGACGCACTGTGACCTCAGCAGTGGGCTGGGACATAGGAGAACCACATTAAGGAGAAAGTACAGTCCCGGAACTCACTGAGGTTACAGTGACGGCAGGTGTGTTATCAGGAAGCATTACAATGCATAAGTACCAACTCCCTGTGTCACAGAGACAAATAAACCGACACAAACCCTTAGACTGTGGTCTATTTTTTGAAAAAGCAAGTGTAAAAATGACATTTCTCACTCCAGTCTTCTCTATTCCTACAATTTTGTGTTCTCTTATGGAAGGAGTTATTCTAAATATAGTGACATGTAAAGGACATCCACCTCCATGTGCACACACTCTCACGCTTAAGGAAAATGAGTTGCTTAGTACTCATATCTTGACACATTGAAAAATGACATTCTGCTGTGCCCCTGTCACTGCAGCTCTCCTGCCCCGCCTTGCTTCCAGTGAAATCTTTGGCACACCTGCATTGTACCACATACCAGGTGTGTGTTGATTAATTCATTCTGTGACTTCTGTAAACTTTTTAATTCAGGGATGTTGAAAAGTATATCCAAATGCTTTATAAATTGTCCTGGAATTATAAGACATCAGACAAGACAAAGGTATTGAATGAATCCAGAAGTTGACCTATAGCTTTACAAATCCAGAAAGCAATGGCCATCCAAGTCTTACGACAAGATTGATTCACACATCTCTTTCTTTAGATCGTCTAAGCATGTCTCATTTCCAAAGCCTGCTTTCTCCTCCCCCTCACCTCCCTTTATCAGCTCAGAGCCTGCGGTAACACCGCGTCGGCCTTCGGCACCTCTCCCCCGTGTCTCCACGACACCCTGTGGCAGCCTCCGAAGGCCACGGGCCCCGTGACTGGCACTGCCGCCAGGGCCGGGTGTGAGCCCAGCGCGGCTCGGTGCTGGCTCAGGCGAGGACGCACGTAAGAGTCGTGAACGGTCAGCACGTTCCTTTTGAGTTCTCTCTGAAGAGAGGCTGGGAGAGTCCCAGAAAGGGGCTGAATGGAAGCCTTATGCCCCAGGTGGTCCTACCTCCTGAAGACAGGATCAGCTCATTTCCACAAAGTGCAGCCTCACAGGAGAAACAAAACTGAGCCTTAGCACCTCCCCTAGCGGCTTTAGGGGCAGAACCCACGTCTTCATGTCCCCATTGTCCAGTACAGAATCCTGCTGGCAGGGGCTCTTGGATCCAAAGCTGCAATGCAGCGTTGACTGCAGAGAGGAGGTCAGCTGGGGAGAGAGGAGGTCAGCTGGGGAGAGAGG
>JAKSZT010054548.1:5739707-5872618 GCA_026826555.1 Tolypeutes matacus | reverse complement strand
GAGAGAGGAGGTCAGCTGGGGAGAGAGGAGGTCAGCTGGGGAGAGAGACCTCAAGGCAGGCTGAGAGGAGCCATTTATGCCACTCGCCAGGGAGAGATGACATCTGAAGACATAATATTTATCGAGGGTAGAGCCCCAATTGTGTAACCTTGGATTTGACAGTAATGGCTTGAAAAATATCTTTACTATTTTCTCTTCTCAATTTCAACCTCTCTGTTCCCAAACAGCTATACTACTGCACTTCCCACGTTTGCTGATCTGCCTCTTTGAGGGCCCGTGAGCTGCTGAGGGGTGCCGAGCCTAGAGTAGCTATTTACTAGATGGGCACTAGGACATACGGATGAAATGAATCAGTGGCTGAAGGATCAAATCGCAGAGGGGCTCCATTATTTAGAGAAGGAATCCGGATTCCTTCCCAGACAGTCTTCGTTGACAGATCCTGGCCTCCTGGAGAACTGATGCACAAAGACAAGAGCCTTTTCCCCAGACCCATTTAGCAGTAAGTCTTATGTGGTTTAAGTCCACTGGCCTCAAGGCCAAGAGAAGGAGTAGACAATCTGAGCCAGTCAGCCCTGATCACTTATCTTTCTTCCTGCAAAAGTTTCTTGATCACACAGGTTTTGCATAGCGCTCAAATAAGTACTGAGGATATACAGATTAATAAGGAAAGAAGTCTTCCTCTAAGGGTTTATGACGTAATAGAAGGATGGTTTTAATTTTACATTATCAGTAAATAATGACGGATCTTCTTACTCTCTTGAGTCTCTAAACTCCGGAATGGTTTTGTTTACTGAGCAGAGGATGATGTGAACAGAAGGGTTTCACAAAGCACCACCTCCTGACGGGGCAGCCTGAGTTTATGAACTTGGCTGCTATGAAGTTTAATAAAAAAGCAAGTGGAGAAGATTCCTCTTTTGTGATTATTTAGCTGCCATGGAATTTAATAAAAAGACAAGCATAAGAGGTGTTTTTCCTGTTTCAAGTTTGAGCTAAGAAAATTTTTTTATCCTTCTAAATAATGAGAGTCTTTTCTTCCATTTCTGGTAGTTCTCAGATTTGATGGGACAAGATGGAAAGTTTGCAATCAGCTCTAGAAATATCAGCCACGTTCTAGGACTATAGACAAGGCAGGGCCCCCGACGCTATCAGACTTGGTCCCTGCTCCAGAAGCCAGCGAGGAGCTGCACTCATTCCTTTCCTTCGGATGAGTTTCTCTCTCAGACGACTGTAGGGGAGGAGGAACCAACAGCCTGGGGTTTGAGCATGGCCTCCTCTCTTAGTGTGCTGGGAAATGCCGCCCAGTGGGTTGGTTGAAACAACAGACCTTTATTGCCTGGCAGTTTGGGAGGCTGGAAGTCAAAGTCAAGGTGTTGCCAGGCCACGAGTGTGCTGTTCTCTGGCCGTTTTGGTTTTCCGTGGCATGTAGGTGGATCTTCACCTCCCTCTCACCGTCTCCGGCTTCTCCTCCAAATTCCCTCTGCTTCTGACGGCTCAGCCATACTGGAAGAAGCCCCTCCCTCCCTCACCTTATTAGTTAAGGTGAGTTCGGCCTCACCTTAACTAATAAGGGCTTCAGAATCCTTCCACAAACGGCTCCCTCGAGGGCCGGGACGTGGCGCAGTGCCCAACAGCTCCCAGTGCAGTAGCTCTGTGTCCTCAGAAAGTCATTGCGCGGGACCTCAGTGTCCTCGTTTGTCACATGAGGCAAGTGGGTGGCTCTGCTGACAGAGGCGCAGACGACCTGGAAGCTGTTAGCCTCTGATTCTGAGGGAGACTCATGCAGACTACTCAGGTCATGAGCTCATCTTCCAGGATGCAGAGAGCCAGGGACTTTGAAGAGGGGCCTGGGCGGCAGCGGAGCAGGGTTTAAACACTCTCACGAGAGTGGCGGTTTTCAGGGGCTGTGTCCACCTGGTACCTGCGATTGCACTGCCAAAATGGAAATACTATTTAAGTTGTCCTGAGAATTAAAAGGAAAAAAAAAGAATGAGTGGATTCCCTAGTGCTGAGTGAGTTGCTTTGTAGCCCTACTCCCAGTGCCACCTCCCAGAACTCGTGGGAACCCACCTCTCAGCCAGCTCTAGCAATTAAAGCAATTAAGATGAGGGCGGGGACCTTCTGCAGGAAGCTCACAGGTCTCCTGTGCCCAGATCACCAAAGAGTAGCCGCAGCCAGGAGTATTTATTTTCATGGGCTCCAGCCAGCCAAAGGTAGGCTTCCCTGAAGCAGGAGCAGATGACAAAGGGACCTTGGTTGAAAATGTCCATTTCTAGGCATTTGTGATGCCAGAGAAAGCTGGCAAGATTCCCCTTTCCAAGAGAGAAACTCCCTCCATGAAGGCATAGGGGAAAAGTCCAATTTCACCCCGTCTCTTTCCAGAAAACAAGCATCTCTCAGTTTATGTTTACGAGAAGATTGTCAGTTTCACTCCACCTGGAGGTGAAAAGAATGTCACCGTCCTCTCATCAGAGCAGAACCCGCAGAAGTTGCTGAGGGCGGGAGGTGCTTCTCCTCGGTGTGTGTGTGCGTTTGCATGGGGGGTGTGCGGCAGGCGATGTGCTGGAGGAATGGCCTGCGGTCCTGGATTCGGCTAGTGCACTTGACCACTGTGTCTGTTACGCAGAGGGTCTGGAGGGCGAGCCAGGAATTCCTCTGGAGACAGAGCAAGCAGCTCCTACTGGCTGTGTCAGGGGGAGGTGCCCCTTCATCTGTCTTGTAGGAATCGCTGTTGACAGGTTGCTGGGCTCCTTTCAGTGCAGACCTCTGGGCTGAGACTGTGTAGAGAATACAGGGGAGGGAAAACGAAGGCCTGCGCAAATGGGAGGCAGGGCAGCCTGTCCCTGTGGGAAACAGCTGGTGCTGGCTGGCGCCTTTGCCCAAGCCTAGGCCCATCCTGCTGGTACCATCAGTGTAACCTGAGATTCTGACCACATCAGGCCACAATAGTGAGCTTCTGGTGGGGAGCACTGAACTTCGGCTCAAATGTGTTAGATATGACCCATTCCTGTACTTTCACACCACAGGACTATGGCTGAGAAACCCTGTTATAAATGGGGCACTGAGGAGACATAATCAAGCCTTTCTTTATATAACAGTTGGTAGCTTCTATTCCCAAATCTTGGAAAAGTATACCAAGGAAGAAGTCATGTGTGGCAGTTTGGTAATTTTTTATGAATTCCAAAAATAGGTATTGGATTATGTTCGTAAACTGGGTGTATTAGATTGTATTAACTTCAGAGGTTTTACTTTTACTTGATTAAATTATGATTAGGGCTTTGATTGGGCCACATCAGTAGGATGTTGAATCCCTGCCCCCTTGGTGGGTGGGGACCCACAGAGAAACAAGGCAGAGGAGGTGGTTTTTTGATGCTGGAGCCCTGGGAAGTAAATGCACAGAGAAGCAGATACATGAAGAAAGAGAGAAGGCACTGTTAGACATGGCAGAGGCCCTGGGAAGAGAGAGAGCCTGAGAGTCTACATCTGACCTTGTGGAGAGAACAGATCAGCAGAGCCCAGAGATAAAGGAGCTCCAGGGAGAGAGATGAGCCTTATCCCAGCCTACAGCTGAGACCAGAAGAAGCTGGGGCCACAGAGCCTGAAGAGGAAGCCTGAACCCTCACAGAGACCGGCAGCCATCTTGCTCCAACACATGGCAATGGGCTTTGGTGAGGGAAGTAATTTACTTTTTACAGCCTTGTGACTGTAAGCTTCTACCCCAAAATAAATACCCTTTATAAAAAACAGCCAAATTCAGGTATTTTGCATCAGCACCCCTTTGGCTGACTAATACATCATGGAAACCATTGGCAAAGTAAAGATCTGTGAACTCTCTGGTCAAAACTATTTTAACTTCCTAGGCATGGCCCTAGCATGAGATTCTGGGGTATATGGTGTGGATGCCAAGTGCCACATTCAGCTCTTCCTGATGTCCTTCAGTGACTTTGGGGTTGGTGAGTGTGTGGTTTGGAACTGTATGTACACCAGACAATCATGTTCTTAAAACTAATCCATTCCTGTGGGTTAAACCTATTGTAAGAAGGACTTTTTGAGGAGGTTACTTCATTTTTAAGACATAGCCCAGGGTGGATCTTAATCCTCTTAGGGAGTCCTTTATAAATGGGATGAAAGAGAGAGAGAGAGAGAGAGAGAGAGAGAGAGAGAGAGAGAGAGAGAGAGTCATGGAAGCAAGAAGCTGGAAGCAATGAAACCCAGAAGAGAAGGGAGAGATCAGCAGGCATGTCCACTTACCATGTGACAGAGGAACCAAGGATTCCTGGCAGCCAGTCTTCAGGAAGAAAGCATCATCTTGATGTTGCCTTGACTTGGATATTTGCACAGCTTAAAAATTGTAAGCTTGTAAGTTAATAAATTCCATAGTTAAAGCCAATGCATTTTATGGTATATACTTTTGGCCCTTTAGCAAACTAAAACAGATTTTGGTACCAGAAGAGTGGGGTGCTGCTATTGCAAATACCAAATATATATATATATATATTAAAGGCTTTGAAATTGGGAAATGAATAAAGGCAAGAAGAATTGTGAGATGCTTGATAAAAAAGGCCTAGATTGCTTTGAAAAGACGTTTGGTAGAAATATGGATGCTTAAAGTACTTCTGTTGAGGCCTTAGAAAGAAATGATGAATGTGTCATTGCAAACTGGAAGAAAGGTGACCTTGTTTTAAAATGGCAGAGAATTTGGCAAAATTGAGACCCAATGTCAGATGGAAGGCAAAATTTGAAAGCGATGTGTTTGAATATTTAGCTGAGGAGATTTCCAAACTAAATGTGGAAAGTGCTGCTTGGTTTCTCCTTGCAGTTTATAGTAAAATGCGAGAGGAAAGGGATGAGCTGAAAACTGAGCTCCTGGGCACAAAGAAACCAGAAATTGATGGTTTGGAAATTTCTGTGCTTCCAGAAAACAAGTCCCCAGAGAAGAGTGCTCCAAGTGAGGTTTTAACTGAACGTGGAACCAGTCAGCCATTTCAGTGTAAGTCTGGACTGGAAATGCAGTTATCTGGAAAGGATTTGTGTTTGGTTTGGACCCCTGTGTACTACATGCAAAACCGATAAGGTTTTTTTTTGTGTGTGTGTGCAAGCTTTGTATAAATGGAACCACTGCCAGCCTGGACTAAAAGGGACAGATTGAAGGAAAAATGACTTCAAAGGCAAAACCATGGAGGCCGAGGCCTGGACTGAAGACATCTTCTTGGGCCAAGAGAGTGAACGCACCCACGTATGTGGAAAGGGTGAGTCTGCCCCAGGACTTGGAAAGGGTGGGCCTTCTACGCCATTGTTCTAGAAGGGTGTTGCCACCCCAGTTTCCCAGATGCCTAGGGGATTGCCTTGAGTCTGGCCACAACCCCAATGCTTTAGGAGGGTGGATCCTAGAGTCTGGATACCACCTTGATGCTTGATGAGGGTGGAGCTGAGAGCCTGGTCATCTCTCCAATGCTTGAAGATGTTGGCGGCCCCACCCCAGTGTTTGGGGAGAGCTTGGCCACTGTGCAAGGCCTTGGAAAGGGTGGGGCTGTGCCCCATCAGGCCCCAAGTACAAGGCATCATTCTTTAGATGATTCTTAGACCTCAAAATCTAATGGAATATGCCCTGCAGGGTTTCTGAATTGTTTTCCTTCCAATTTCTCCCTAAGACAATGAGAATGTTTTTCCTATGACTGTCCTTCCATTACATATTGGAAGTAGATAGCTTGTTCTCTAAGTTTCACAGGTCCACCGCTGGAGGGGAACTGTGCCCGAGACAGACTACACCTATAACTGTTTTTATGAGACTGTGTATCTTAATAGTGTTACTGAAATGATTTAAGGTTTTTGGGATATTTGTGATGGAATGAATGCAATTGCATATGGAAAGAACATGTCTTTTTGGGGTTCAGAGGGTGGAGTGTGGTGGTTTAGAACTGTATGTGTCCCCAGAATACTATGCTCTTGAAGCTAATTCATTCCAACGAGTGTAAACCTATTGTAAGCAGAACCCTTTTGATGAGGCTGCTTCAGTTAAGGTGTGGCCCAGGGTGGGTCTTAATCCTCTTACTGGAGTCCTTTATAAATGGGATGAATACAGAGAGAGCGAGAAAAAGCCTTGGAAGCAAGAAGCTGAAAGCAATGAAACCCAGAAGAGAAGGCAGAGACCAGGAGATACTGCCATGTGACAGAGGAGTCCAGGATCACTGGCAGCCGGTCTTCAGGAAGAAAGCATCATCTTGATGATGGCTTGAGAACGTCTGCACAGCTGCAAAAACTGTAAGCTTGTAGGCAAATGAATCCTCATAGCCAAGGCCCACACATTTTGTGGTGTCCTCTCTCAGCAGCTTAGCAAACTGAAATGGTGAGCCATCAGTATCCACTTCTCCACCTCCCAACCCTTGTGTGCATCTCAGGATGGGTGGAGGACGGGGTCTCTGCTCAGTCTTGCTGGGCTGAACTGAACCTACAAAGTCAATCAACCTCCCTGCACCATGTTCAGTAATTGTGTATTTTATCAAACGTGAAAGTAGCAAGAATATTATTTGGGGGAAAGAGGCAGCGAAAATTTATGTTAAAACAGTAACTACAGGAAGGAACAGCAGCAGCAGTGCCGAGCGCCCTGCCGATGAGGGGGGCTCTCGCGTCTCAGTTCTTTGCCCCTGGAGCCCTGGCTTGGCTGGTCTCCGTGGCTTGGCAAGCTCGAGCCACTTCACCTCCCGCTTCTCCTATTGGCTGAGCTCCCACCCTCCTTTTGGCTCCTGGCTGGCTATGCTAATCCCACATAATATTTTACACAAATTTATGTGAACCCCATTGCAAAGCTTAGTTAGGAGGCACTGCTTCTTTTCCTTGATGATATGAATCATTTATAACTAGGCTGTAAGCAGCTAGTTCAACTGATGGGTCCTTAGTTCTTGGTCCTAAAAAACATTCCTAGCCCTACCCGAAAAGAAAAAGGTTTCCCATTTCTCTACCCTTCTCTGTACCCCCAAAATGCTGTCTACCTTGGAAATTCCCACCATTCTCATTTAGAAGCAAACTCACAAGTTGCCTGGGGATTTCTCCCAGACGGCTCCTATTGCCCCACCCCTTTGGGGCTGCTTTCCCACAGATCCCTGTGGGCTCCACTTGTTGTCTCTATCAACAACATGATAAACTCACTGTGGCTTCCCAGGCTTCTCCAAAGAGTTGTGGGAACCATTTGTGAATTACTTCTTTGATTTTTCTTACTCAAAATTCTGTTTCCACTCATGTTAAAATGATGGCCCCCTGGTACAGTCTTTAGTGGCACTTTGACATTAAGGAGGAAGGCATGCCTCTGGTTTTAACAGAAATCAGTGAAGGCACCAAGCTCTGGATCTTCAATTAAGACAGCGAAAATTCAACGAGACAGCATCTCTTTCATTAACGAGAAAGGCATTTCCCAATGTAAGTTTTCACCACTAAAGGGAAAATCTAAGGACGAGGCTCTATGCTTTGCCACAAACACACAGCCTGCACATATAGACTGTTGTAGGAAAGTAGAACAGAATTTTTCTGCTCTTTTTTTAAAGTAAAGACTAATAGTATATTGTAGCATCTGTTACCTCAAAATTTTCAACTAATTACAAAGACTGGAAACAGTATTTGCGCTTGCAGTCCCTTTGAAGCAGCGTGGGTGGCGGAGGGCTTTTTTCCTATGGGGTGTGAGTGCAGGACTAGCTGACTGATTATAGCCCCAGCTTTGGGAATGTAATTTCCACCACCATCTAAACATCCATTTCCTTTTTTGTAGTAAGGAAACACGACAAAATAGGCACTCAGGGCAGCCTTCTCAAGTGGCAGTGAGGACAAGGGAATTGACTTGAGCACCAAAGGACACCGCTTCTCAGGTGAATGATCGAAATCCCAATGATCTCATTTTCAAACAAGACACCCAAAGCTCAGAGAGGTGGTCAAATTTATCCAAGTCATGGAGAGATTTAGCAACAGACATACTACAAAGGTCTAAGTCTACAGATTTGTAATGCAGTGTTTTGTTCTTAACTTCATTTACTCAGCAAATAGTCACTAAATGCCCAAGATGTTTCAGGCACATTCTGGCTGCCAGAGCTGTATACTGTGATCCACTCCCGGAAAAACTCCATATTTTATTGCTGTCAATATATTCACATTATTTGCTGAACGGGGAGGGAGGGGAGTATATGTCTGCACTGCCTCAGCTTAACAGCCTTGTCTGAGTTAATGCTCATGAAGTTCAGTGACTACTCTGCACTGAGACAAGGTTAGCAACAAACAAAATCTAGGAATCATGACCCAGGACTATCAGACACAAAGACCAGGAAGCACAAAACTGGAGACCTACAAATGGTGGGCAGTGCAAAGGGGAAGGCTCCTTAAAAGCTACTTGAGAGGCTTTCATCCTTTCTTAAAAATAAACTTTATTTTAAAATAGGTTTATATTTATAGAAAAGTAGTAAAGATCATAGAGATTCCCATATACCTAGCTTCCAGATTTTCTTGATGCTAAGATCTTACATTAATATGATAAATTTGTCACAACTACTAAACCAATACTGATACATTATTATTAACTAAAATCTGTACTTTATTCAGATTTCTTTAGTTCTTATCTACTTTTTTTTCTGTCCCAGATTCCCTTTCAGTATAGCACATTACTTTTTTGTCTGTCTGTCTGTCTGTCTGTCTATCTATCTATATCTACCTTTTCAACAAGAGAAGCTGTGAACTTACAAAACAATCATGCATAATGTGCAAAATTCCCATATATCACCCCTCTACCAATACCTTACATTGTTGTGGAACATTCATTACTGATTACACGAGAACATGATCAGCCTTTTACCACTAACTATGGTCTATAGCATACACTGGTATATTTTTTCCATGCACCCCCTATTATTAACACAGTACCTTCTTTGACATTGATGCAAGAATATTACATTGCCGTCAACTATAGTCCATTAATTACATTAATTGCATTTTCCCATTCATCTCCATGTTCTTATCACCTTGTAATAGGAACATACATTGGTTCTAGTTCATAGAAGAACATTCTTGTGTTTGTCCTATTAACCACAATCCTCATCCACCTCTGAGTTCACTATGTTATTCAGTCCCTAGATTATTCTCTAGCTTTCTTTCAATTGACATTTACATCCCTAGACTACCCCTTTCAGCCACAATCCCCTTTATAAACCATCCGTGTTAGTTATGCTCACTATAATGTGTTACCATCAACTCTATCCATTTCCACACTTTCACAGTCAAGCTAATTAAAAATTCTACAAACATTAAACATCAGTACCCCTTCTCAGCGCTTGCCCTATCTCCTAGTAACTTACACTCCAGGTTTTAACTCCATGTGTTTATTCTTCGTATTTAGATCATATTAGTGAGGCCATACAATATTTGTCCTTTTGTGTCTGGCTTAATTCACTTGACATAATGTCCTCAAGGTTCATCCATGTTATCATATGTGTCCCAATTTCATTTCTTCTTACAGCAGCATAGTATTCCATCATATGTATCTACCACATTTTGTTTATCCATTTATTGGTCAATGGACACTTGGGTTGTTTCCATTTTTCGGCAATTGTGAATAACACTGATATGAACACGGGTATGCAAATGTCTATGTTTTCAGTTCTTCTGGATATATTTCTTGTAGAGGGATTTCCAGACCATGTGGTAGTTCTATGTTTAGCTTCCTGAGGAACCAGCAAACTGTCTTCCACAGAGGCAGCACCATTTTATATTCCCACCAATAGTGGAGGAGTGTTCCTATTTCTCCATGTCCTCTCCAGCATGTATTGTTTCCTGTTTTTTTTTTTTTAAATAATGGCCATTCCATGAGGTGTGAGATGATATCTCATTGTTGTTTGATTTGCATTTCCCTAATAGCTAGTGATATGAAACATTTTTCTGTGCTTTTTCACCATTTGTATTTCCTCTTTGGAGAAATGTCTAAGTCTTTTGCCCATTTTTAGTTGGAATGCTTGCTCTTTAATTGTTGAGTTGTATGATCTCTTTATATAGCATGGAAATCAAACCCTTATTGGATATGTGGTTTCCAAATACTTTCTCCCATTAAGTGGGCTGTACCACATTACATTTTATTGTCATGGCTCCTTAGGCTCCTCCAGACTCTGATGGTTCTCAGGATTTCCTTGTTTTTGATGACCTTGTCAGTTTGAGGAGTACTTGTTAGGTATTTTGCAGAATGCTTTTCAATTTGGGGTGTGTTCTGTTTCTCTTATTTTAGATTGGGGTTATATGTTTGGGGAGGAAGATCACAGAGCTTATATACCATACTCATCACATCACATCAAAGGTACATACTATCCACATGATTTATGACTGTTAATGTTGACCTTGATCACTTTGCTGAGGCAGTGTTTACTAAGTTTCTCCACTGTAAAGTTCATCCCACCTCCCAGCTCTCCATACTGTACTCTTTGGAAGGAAGTTACTGTGTGCAGCCCACTTAAGAGGTGGGGGGTTTTGCTCACCTCCTTGAGAGGCTGGTGTGTTAATCAGGCAAAGTGGTGCTGATGCAGAATACCAGAAATCTGTTGGCTTTTATAAAGGGTATTTATTTGGGGTAGAAGCCCATAGTTACCAGGCCATAAAGCATAAGTTACTTCCCTCACCAAAGTCTATTGCCATGTGTTGGAGCAAGATGGCTGCTGATGTCTGCCAGGGCTTAGGCTTCCTGGGTTCCTCTCTTCCCAGGGCTTGCTTGTCTCGGGACTCAGTGCCTCTGCTATCTCCACAAGGCCAGCTGTAGACTATCAGGTAAATGGCTCTGTCTCCTTGGGGCTTCTGCTGTGTCTAAGAGCCATCTTTATTCCTCTGTTGTCTTCTCCTGTGTATTTACTTCCTGGGCTCCAGCTCAAGACTCAGCATCAGAACTCCAACACTGTCCTTTGTCATGTCTTTTATCTGTGAATCCCCACCCACCAAGGGGCAGGGACTCAACACCCTACTGATGTGGCCCAATCAAAGCCCTAATCATAATTTAATCACGCCCAGATGAGCAGACCAGTTTACTAGCATAATCTAATACCTATTTTTGGAATTCATAAATAATGCCAAACTGCTACAAGTGGTATCTACATAAAGTATTTGGAATTTGCTTTTGATATATATATATATTCACAAGACAGTACCAGCAACATTAGAACATTAAAACATGACAAATAAGTAAGACATGTAAAAGCCTCAGTACATATCTAGCTCGGTTTGCCTGATTTAATGAGGACCCTGTCTAATGACTTTCATAGTGAACATAGTTCAATCATCAACATTCATTATTCACTGAACAAATAAACACTGGGGACTATAATTTGATTTCTTATCCGAGTGACAGGTAATAAAAGTGCCACCACTCTCAATTTTCAGATTAGAGAGCCATGGCAGAAAAAATTCCCTTACTGATCAAGCTGTAAGGAGTACCCAGGTTTCTGGACAACAAGTGCATAATTTGGACTAGACTCAACTGTGTGGTCTCCACAAGAAGAACAGGCTGCTTTGATTCAATATTTTCAAGGGTAATCCTTATTTGCTAAGCCATACCTGCCACTAAAGCTTAAAGTTTTATTTGGCTTAAGTTCATTCTAGGATTCCAACTCCTCCAGACACTCTTCTCTCACTACCCTTGTCCTTACCCTCTGCAAACTATTATGGTGGCTATGGCTGGTCTCCTACTACTGAAAATAATTAGTGTATGGAGAGGCCTATTGGTTAAATGTATCATCAATGTGTTTACATGGAGTTCTTAAAGAGCTCAATTTATGCTGGAACTGCACCAATTGGTCAAGTGGTTTTTAAGGAAATAATGAATGTCTACTCCCTGCATAGCACTGTATTAAACACCATAGAAAATGCTTTCAAAGCAAAGGGAAGAGAGTACAACAGGAGGTTTTTATTATTATCTAAGAGTTGCCAAAGAAGAGGAAAATCCAATGACTTGGAAATATTCTCACAGTAAAGAGAAAGAGCTGGCCAGAAAGGGAGAGGTCTGAAGAGGGAGGCACTGAGGGGAACGGAATAGGCTGGAGTTTGAATAAGCTGAGAAGGAATTGAACATGAAAGTCAACATCTGTTTTAGTTTGCCAAAGGGCTGCTGGTGCAAAGTACCAGAAATGTGTTGGTTTTTATAAAGGGGATTTATTTGGGGTAAAAGCTTACAGTTCCAAGGCCATGAAAAGTCCAACTGAAGGCACTATATGAGGTGCTTTCTCACCAAAGTCAGCTGCTGCGTGTTGAAGCAAGATGGTGGGCGATCTCTGCTTGGTCTCTGCCTTCCTTTCCGGGCTTGCTGTCTCAGGCTCAGCTGTTTCACTTTTCTCCCCAATTACAGCTGGGCCCAGATTCTTGGGCTTTATGCTTAAGTGATCCTCTTGCTTTCATGGCAGGATCAAACATGGCAGTTCCCTTTTTCGTCCGTCTGTCCCTGTGAGTTCATTTATATCAGACCCAGTAAGTGGGTGAGGACTCAATGTGAGTCATGCCTCAATGACAAAGTACAATCAAAAGCCCTAAAGCAGCCTTATCAAATAATCTAATCAATGGCTCCTCAACTGAATTTAATACAATCAAAGGGCATCACATCCAGAGGAATAGATTAGTTTCCAAACACAATCTTTCTCTTTTTGGATTCATAAAAGAATCTCCAACTGCCATAACATCTTTACCTATAGTCATAATGCTCATTTCTACACCCAGGTTTTGTTTCCTTCTCTTCCCTAAGGCTTCTGAGTTTTTCTTTATTGTGAATCACAGACCATTCTGACCCCAGGAATAGTGGTGATCTTGTGGTCCTCTTGGGAGTGGTTTACGGTAAACTCCAAATCTAGATGGCTCTTTTTCAGTTTTAGGAGCAGAATCTATCCAAATTCAAAATAATTCATCATATAGTTATTTCAAAATCAACATATGCTCAGATTTTATAGAGCAGGTTTGGAGCATCGTACTCTCTTCTGTAACCTTCCCCAGTTTCATGCTATTTTGGCTGCTTTTGGTCAGATTCCAGTAGATAGGATCCCCTGAGGTCGTTCACTCTGTATTGCAAAGAGTCACTGTGAAAACCCTTCTGTTATTCTGTAATAATTCTCTTTTCCCTCCATCTAGTTATTGAGTTTATTGACCTTAAAGGTGATTAGTTTCAGAAGATTTAAGACAGAAAAGAACGTTTCATCAAGATTCTGGATCCATCCCACATCCAACACAAGCAGGAGAAGGGAAGCAATATAATCAAACTCCAGAGTTAGGAAACACTGGGCTGAACCTGCTGGCCACCACTTAGGTTTGGATGGCATGGATGGGATCATGGAAAGGATTTGGCAGTCATTCAGAAAGTCTTAATGTCACTATGACTCTAGAAAGAGATAAAAGAGGTTTTACAAAGGAAAAAGGCAATGAAACAAAACAACATTTGTCCTCTTTCCTTTGGTCCACTAATCAGTTTTCCCTCTTGTTACCATGTAGTCGATCTTCTGGGTGATACATATTAATACATGTCATTTTTTGGCAAAATAACTAAGCGGACTTTTCTTTTTTCTTTAGAGTAAGGATATATTAGAAAAGCCAAGAAATTTCAAAAGAAATTGTGGTCTCTCTTGTTATGATTGCTAATGAATAGAAGAATGAGTCACAGCTCAGAGATTTCTGATCTACCTGCCAAATAGTTTTGGAGAGATGGAGTGTGATTCTCAAAGAATTTCAAACTTCAGTCCTTCTATCAATATTATGTAAAGTTCTGTCAAAGTCAACTCTCTTTTTATCACCTGGACTCTCAAGTTATTCTAAGAAACTGCCTGTAATTTAAGAGAAATTTGCAAATAAAGGGGATGAAAACATAAATTGCAAGCATAGAAAATATGCACAGAATAAACTTGTAAATATAATTTGTCCCTAAATTAGCAAGGTCATCATGATATAAAGGTATTGCAAGTTATTAGATACTACAATATTTCATCATAAGATATTTTTGCAATAACTTACCTCATCTTCCCTGATTTCCTCCTTTGTGTGTAGAGGTTAGGGAAAGAATCAGGACCAATAAATTTAAAATATTAAATAATTTATTTTTAAAAAAATATTTCATAAGATCCATTATTTATTGTAGTTATTGGAATGTTCTGATTACAACATTAAGCCCCTTCTAAGCTTGGGGCTGGGCTAAATGGGTTGCCAGATCAAGGATGGGGTAAAATTGTAGAAGTGATAACAAATGCAAAATGCATTTGTATATTTGTCAAGAGCCGGGGAATAATAAACTACACCTATCATCTATCTACCATTTAGGCCATTGTTCTACCTAAGTACATAAAATTGTTCTTGTTGCCAACAACATAAAATCCCACCAATTTTTCCTGGCTCATTTTAACCTGTCTCCACTATACCACAGAATCTCATTTTGTCTTCTGGTTGGCACTTACATCCTTTCTTACAGATTTATCTTTCCACTCTCTTTGTGGAAGTCATGACATTGCCCTACACCGGGGCTTTATTGATACTATTTATCGTATCCTGGAATAATTCCATTCAACCTTCTGCCTACCCTGGCCTTAGAGAAAATTTTAACAGTCAGCCCAGGTTCCTTATTTAAACCTTCTTCACTTCTTAGAACACTTGGGTTACTTTTTAAAAATTATTAAACTTCACAATATCAGGATTACATAGTTTATCCCTTAACTGTCTTCTAATGCTTTTCACCTGGCTGAGTTTGACTATGAGGATGTGCTTTCAAGTTCTCCAGGGAAGAAAGCGTGTCTTAAATGTCTGTTGTAGCTAATGTAGGTCTTAGCAGTTCCGGTTGTAAATCTGCTGTTGCCTAAATCCAGGTGGATGATTGATTTTGCTTTGCCTTTTTGAGAAAGAGGCATACAAGATCTTTCAGTTACTCCAAACATCTGCATGAAATGCTTTTGTTGCACCAGAACAGAAGGAATGAAATACAGTGGTGGAGTGGGCTGGGGAGGTAGATGAATGTGAGAGGATGGATGTAGAACTCAGGGTATACTTCCATCTTTTTAAAGCTTCCCACTGAATCTGGTACTATTGCCATCATTTTAAAGATGAAGAGACTGAAGGTCAGAGAATTACAGAACTATAACTTGCTCAAGTTCACAAGGCAAGAAAGTGCAGAAACAACATTTGAGCCCTCAGTGTCAAGGCTCTTTCCCCTACATTACTCAGCAGTTTTCTCAATATGTCACCAAATACCTCAGTAAGTGAATATGAGTCAGTTATCACATAAAACAAATCAGAGTGAGAATCCATGGTATGAATTCAGTCCATATTAAATCTTGAGAAGGGTTCAGACATTACAGAGTGGAAGAGTCAGAGAAAACTCCATTTAGGAAGTGGAGTTCGTCGGGGATTTTTAAAAGTAGAAGAGGAAAGGGGCCCCAAAAGACCAAACAGGGCAAGGATGAGCTGGGCATATATGGAGCAAAGAAAGCTCGTTTTGAGTGGCAGATATGTTTCAAGGTGTAAGAGCAGTTCAAAGTGAGTGCATCCATCAGCGTTGCTGCAACATTGCTGTCTATCAATCATGCCCCAATCTGAATGGCTTTCCGCGTCAAACACTTCTTTCTTGTTCACTGGTGTACAGCTTAGATATGCCTCTGCTAGTTTGACTAAGCTTGCTTGGGTTTAGCTGTTTTGGACTACAGGGCATGTTTTCTTTTTCTACAGCTCACAATTATTGATAAGCACTTTTTTATGTCCTTCTTTGGCAAAATGCAAATTTTACCACCCCAAAAGGCCTCCTCTCTTAGCTTTAAAATTTTTACTAGTCCATGAAATCTAAAACCCAGGAATTACTGAATTTTACAACCTCTCTGAGTCTCTACGTTTCCTTATTCGTAAGATGAAAAATACCAATTTTTGTCTTTCCTATTGCACCAGATTTTTGTGAAGAATAAATGAGATAATTTAAGTGAAAATGTTTTGAAAAACCATGATTCAAACATAAGCTGTTTTGATGAGTGTTAAGAAATAGTTCTCTTTTTTTGTGACGTGGGGAGCTCATCTGAGCGGCGACGCGGTGGACGAGGGGCAAGTCTCCAGGCCCGCCTTGCACACACATACTCTCACGGAACGATGGAAACCCCTGCAGTGTGTTGGTTTAGTGACACAGCCAGGTTTCATGCTGTTTTACAAAACACAGCACAGGTCTGAAAATCTGTGGACCTCAGAAGGTCTCTAAGTGCCATCTTTTTAATTCGGGGTTAAAAAGTGGGCAGGAGAACCAAAGGACCTCGAGTCTCTGTGTGCAAGAGAGTCACGCTCTAGTGAGCAAAGCATCCAAGCGGCCGATATTTGTACCATTTTACTAGGACAAACACCCAACTACCAAGGCTTTCAGGGAAATTCTGGCTGTGGAAAGGTATTAACTTTGGCTTAGACTTGGAGCTATTTTCAGAACCCTTCACAAACTTACAGGAAGTACCTTCCCTTTTTATTTACATGCAGTATTGTTCTTTTTAAGGTTTGCCCGCACTGGAAGACATTTTTCTTTACCTCCACTAATAGCCATGTTTTAAAAATCACACATTGATAAACAACCATAAAAAACATAAACACGCCTTTTGACTGAGCTAATCTTAAAGAAAAATAAAACCCCAATTAATTCTCACCTGATTCAGATGCTGGAACTTAACAGCTCTTTCCAGCAAAGCTTGAAAACTCACAGACGTGGTTGAGAAGACTGAGTAACCCCCCTCCCCCGAGGCTCCAGCAGGAGCTGTGGCAAAATCAATAAACAAATAAGTAAAGTAAAGACCAGAGGCCCCGTGGAGAGTTGGGGCTCCCCGTCCTTTCATGTGTAGTGAATGTGGCAACCACAGAGACTTGGAAAGGCCTGGGATTCCCGAGTCTGCGAGCATCTTTCAAGCAGGTCAGCACGCTGTTATGGGGACTTGCTGGAGGGATCAAGGATGGAATGCGAAGGGGGATCAGGCAGAATAACAGGGGCCTTGGAAAGGAGGACACATGACCGGGATTGCTGGAAATCCATCTCTCCAATCCTGAAATTTGCGTGTGCTACTGAATTTTCCAGCCCATCTCCTGAGAAGTAAGGCAACTTGTGCCCAAGAGGCCCACCGGAGGAGGCCGTCTGTCTCCAGACTGCTTCCTTGTCCCGGGTGGTCCTGGGCTCTTGAGAGAGAAAGGTGTCTCTTTCTTTTGCGAAATACACATGAAGCAACTAGAACAGAAGCTGGCTCGCTTGCCTGACCTCCCCACTCCAGCCCAAACTCCCTGTGTTTTCATCAGTATGGGGGGGCTTTTGCGCATCAGTGGCTTATGTGCCTGCTCTGAGGCACCCAGAGCACCCGCAGGGCCAGACAGGAGCAAAGCAACTAAGCAACTGAGCAACTGTGACCAATTCTCCCACCACCCGGTGGGCAGTGTTCAAGTCATGGAGGTCAGAAAAATAGAAAGGCAGCTTGTTTCATGCAAGATAATTCCCATGCCACAATACAAACTCCTTCTATTTTTATATGAAAAGTATGTTTTGAACACGAGGAATGACCTTAATTTGTATGAGAATTGCCTTTCCAGTAATGAATTCATGAGAATCAAGAATTGGATTTGAGATGAGAAAAGGATTTGCTTTCTCATACATGTTGTAAAAAAAGGTTCTTTCTCACTTTTATGCAGAGTGCATAACTGTCTACTTAATGGGCCACTCTTAATCTACTCTTCATGTCTTTAAAACATTTTATGAATCAAAGATGTTAGCAATAACTTTCCGGAGAACAGAACAAAGCACCGGATGTAGGTGCTTCATAAAGAGAAAGTCAAACACACGGGATAACATGGATGAATCTTGAAGACCTTATGTTGAGTGAAGCAAACCAGGAATTGAAGGACAAATATTACATGACCTCTCTGATATGAATTAAGCAAATCCAGCTAACTCAGAGAGCTAAAGACTGGAAGATAGGTTTACAGGAAATAGAAAGGGAAAAGAAGGTTGTGAACCAATGCCCATAGGGGCGAAAACTATGATAAGGTAGAAGTGAGTAGTTGGGCAGTGAAGGGATATGACAAGGGTGTAAGGATACTATTGGGTTGGGTGGTGCAAGCTTGACAGGGAGGTAGGGTGGGGAGGATGGGTTGGATAGTCCATCGAACTGGGGGGATGGTTGGGAGAGGGAGCAGGTGAACACTGGGGATTGGTGTACATGTGGGTGAAATTACAATGATAAGAAAACTCTTTTGGCGATATGACAAGGAAGGGTTACTGGTTTAGGGTCATGTATGGAGGGCATTTGGGATAGGGCACACCTGGAACAGTCTTCAAGAGAATGTGTGAGTGATCATTTTGTCATAGTGTGCTGTATCAGTGGGGGGAGACCCACATAATGAGTGGGAAGGAGTTGGACTCCCATGCTGGGGAAGCCCAATATGTTCTCAAACAGAGGGGACAGTGTCTATCGAGAGCATGGGCAGTTCCTAGTGGGGGGGGGGCAGACAAGTGTGTCAAGTCCTCAGTGTTGTAGCAAATATCTATGAACTTTGTTCTTTAAGGATTGTAGCCTGGTAGTCACCGTGGGAGGGAGATGGAGGAATAGAATAGATGGAAGAGGGTTATTTAGGGGGCAGTGGAAATGTTCTGCATGATCTTGCAATGATGGATACAAGTCATGTTAAATTTCACCAAAAATTTATAAAACTTTATGGTCTAATATGTAAACCATAATGTAAACCATTTGGTCAGTAGCTATGTTTCAATATTTGTGTATCAGTTGTAACAAATATACAATCCATATATAAAATGATTATTAATAGGAAAGGCGGAAAAGGAGGAGGATGTTGGGTATATGGGAGTCCCTTATATTCTGTATGTAATTTTAATGTGACCTAAAACCTCTTTGAAGACAAAAAAAAAAAAAAAAAAAAAAGTAAGACACTGGGGAAGAAATGGAAGAAAATGTCACTGTACATACAGGACAACAGATACTACAGTAATGAAAGGCAAAATGCCAAAAAAAAAATTTTTTTTAAATATTTTTCATTTTTTCAATATCCCATTTTATACTTTTAGTTTTAGTTTTTCTAAATTATTATGTATTTTATTTCTTATGTTTAAACCTATCATTATTGGTTCATTTTCCTATTAATTGAATCTGGCAATATTCTTGGCTTCATTCTTTGAAAAAAGTTTTGGATCATAGAAGGGTTACAACTATGGCAGGGGAGGATCAATGGTGTGGGGTATCAGTGATGGGGGATACATGGGAGGAAGTTCACCTGGGCGTACATATAAGGTATATAAATATGTTCAGATGTTCATGAGGCATTGCCACAGTTGGTAGAGATTCACACAACAGCCGAAGGATTGTTGAATCCCCATCTAGGGAGCTCTGCCACATTCTCTAATGGAACAGCAAGTACAGGGGCAATGACTAGTGAAGAAGGATGGTCCATTGATGGGCCTTTGATATTGATGAATATGCTTATGAGCCTTTTGCTTTTGAATTTGCAACTTGGCCTAGTGTTGTAGGGTGCCTAAGATTTACCTCCTGAGAGCTTCTTTGTTGCTCAAATGTGGCCTCTCTCTAAGCCAAACTCAGCATGTGGATGCATTACCTTCTTCCCAGTGAGGGACATGACTCCTGGGGATGAGCCTCCCTGGCACCAAGGGATTACTACCAAGCACTGGCTGGTGATACAACTGGAAAAAGACCTTGAATAAAAGGGGGAAAAGGTAAAGACAAGTGAGTTTATGTGGCTAAGAGACTTCAAAGTGAGTTGGGAGGTCTTCAGAGAGGTAACGCTTATGCACGTCTCAGCAGGATCTCATAGATAGCCAAAGTGAACACCACTCCAAACAATGGGGCTCCTGAAGGCTCCAAGACACCCAGGTCCTGCGGTTATGGCAGATAGGTCCAGAGTTTGGTGCCTGGCCAGTGGGCCCTACCTTGGTGATTGTGCTCCCGATTGTGAAAGAGTTGGACTCAGACGTGACTTCTCTACACATGCTTCTTCTGTCCCTTTTGTTTGAACCTATAGTTGGTCCTGGAGTTGGTAAGTGTACATCCAGGAGACTTGAATCTCTGGGCTGTCCATGTGCTGGCTGGGCCCTGAGCCTCAGCAGAGTTGCAACACCTACTCTTCAGTTCATTGGACTCACCCAGGACAACTGATGGGTAGGTGAGGATGGACAACCACCACACCAAGGAACCGAGAAAGTCTACAACTGCAGGTAAGAGAGTCCCATCCATCAGCCATATGAGATCGAAGTTCCCTCTCAATTAGAGGTAGAGTGGGCATCACCATCCCTGTATCCTCAGGATTGGTGAATAAAATATTGACTAGAGTAGACTTACTGGTGTTCTACTATAGACTTATTGTGATTCTAGCAATGGAAGAAATTCTATCATTGATGTGGAGACAGTGGCCACTGGAGGTGCTGAAGTCAGAGAGAAGGAAAAAGAGGTGTAATATGGGGGCATTTTCAGGACTTGGGATTGACCTGGATGACATTGCAGTGACAGATACAGGCCATTATATATCTTGCCATAGCCTACAGAATTGAGTGGGAGAGAGTATAAACTACAATGTAAACTATAGTCCATGCTTAGTGGCAATGCTTCAAAATGTGTTCATCAATTGCAATGACTGTACCACACTAATGAGAGAAGTTGTTAAAGTGGGGATAAGTGGGAGGTCTGGGGAGTGGGGCATATGGGAATTCCTTATATTTTTTTATGTAACAATTTATGTAATCTAAGTATCTTTCAAAAATAAATAAAAAATATATTTTAAAAAAACTCAGAAAAAAAAAAATGAAGAGAAAGTCAGAAGCAGGAAATTAACATTAGAGAGAGCCAAGGTGAAGCTATAAGGACAATTCCCTGTATCTCTTCTGGAATAACCAGGAATGGCAATGCCTTTACTATGTTCGGGAAGAATGTGTAGGAGTCTAGGGAAAGAAAGACTCTCTGCTTAGCTGTACTAGTTATTAAAAGGTTTATCACTCATCTAGTAAGAGGAGCACTCTTACTGGGAGCTTAAGGCATAAAGAAAAGAGATGGAGAGAGAAAGAGACTTTTAAAAACTCCATAGTTATGAGATTAGAGAAGACGGGTGAATACGGGAAACTGAAGAGGAAAGATAGAAATAAAATGAGAATCAATCACAATACAGTGAGTCACCTAGCTTTACCTTCTTTTTTCCATTTAAAAATATCAGATCAAGTGAATTTCAACCTCTGCCCCACTAAGAAGTGACTATTTTGAAAACTAGTTCCATTTCCTAGGACACAGTTTTTCTCAATTTATAAAAAAGTGAAATCCACTTTAAAAAATGAAGCTATTTCTAGCCTCCATGCTATATTTGGGCACTGCTCATCTCCATTCTTTAAAAGGGTAGCTGAAAATAGAGACCATATTTGCTTATAAAAAAAGCAACCAAGAGCGTACATCTTCTGCCAGAGGACCTCCCAACTTCAAGGTCCCTGAAGCACAGAATAGGCGCTTCAGTCCTGAAGAAGAAACACTCTTAGAGGAAGCTTGAGTGTGTGTTGGGAAGGAGCGTGAGATCACAATCTGTGGAAGCCTAACGTCTGCCACAGGTGCGGGAGGGGGTTGTGGCAGCACAAATGCTGCTCATTTGCCATCCCAGGACTAAATGGTATGGTTCCAGAGGTACCTGGAAAAGGTGTAATACTACATATTTCTCCTACTGGTTGCTGGGAACTAAAAATTATTTGAAGAGGTGGGAAAGGGCTGACTGATGTCTTTAGCCCACACATATAGATTGCAGTGCAATTTCCTTGTGATAAGGAAATCCATGTCAAGTGTTCCAGGGGAGAGGAGATAACTGGCGTTGGATTCCCTTTCTTTGATGGTGGGATTATGTGTGTGGGGGAGATGGGGGAAGTGGAGGGGGTCAAGGCAAGGATTGGATGCCTGATTAAAGAAAAGAAAAACGCAGCCAGGCAATGCTCTAAGTTCCCACCTTGACCAGCCATGACCTCGCGATATGAAATGACCCAGTAACCTGCTTTAGTGAATCTTGCAGACAAAGAAGAAGCTGCTGTCTTTCTAATGAATTAGTTTATGTAGACTCTGTTGTGGGTGGGGAAAATTCAGGTATTGGGAGATATCTTGGTGTGCAAACCTCACTCTTCATATAAGAAGCCAATGGTGGCCTTAAGTGACCATGTAGGACTTTCTTAGAACAGGTCACTTTGGGGAAACAAATGGGGTAAGAGAAAATATTCTGATTCTTAACGAAAGGAAGTATGTCTTAGTTGTAAAGATTATAGGTTCTACTTCCTTATCTTTGCAATGCATGTCTAACAAACCTGTAGCAAACATCTTGCTTAATGGAGAAACACTGAAAGGTGACTCAAGACATTGGAATTAAGATAAGGTACTACTACTTTTCAATATTTTACAAACAGTCATAGCCATACAATAAGACAAGTTAGCTGGACACCAAGAATGATGAAAAATCCGAGAATTCTGGAAATTAAGAAACGTACTTACAAATAATTCACAGGTCAAAGAAAAACTCAAAATGGAAATTAGCAAGTATTTTATGCTGAAAGACAATGAAAATGTAACACATCAAATCTTTTGGAGGAAGCTGTGTTTATAAGGAAATATATAGTCTCAAGTGCATATATTAGAAAAGAGGAAAGGCAGAAAATAAATTCTCTCTGTATCCACCTTGCGAAGAAGAAATCAAATCCAATAACATAGATGGAGGGAAATAATAAAGACAAGAACAAAAATTAATGAAGATATGAATAAATGTGAAATAGAGCAAATCTACAAAGCCAAAACTTGGTTCTTTAAAAAAAAAAAGACCAATAAAATGGATAAATCTGTATAAATACTGTTAAAAGACAGGTGTGTGTGTGTGTGTGCATGTATGCACACATGTATAGAAAAGGAGATCAAATCACTAATAACAGGAATGAAAAGAAAGCATCAGACAAATCCTATGGATATTATACAGATGATAAGAAGATACCAATGAATGCCAATGAGTTTGAAAGGTAAAGAAAATGGAAAAATACATAGCAAATATCAATTGTTAAAATCAAAAGGAAGAAATAAAAGAAATCTGAAGACATATCATGATTAAACTGAGTGAATAATTAAAAGCCTGTCCGAAAAATAATTCTAGGATCACTCATTGTTTGCACCAGTGAATTCTACCAAATATTTAAGAAGGAACCAATACCAATCTTACACAAACACTGTCAGAGAAGTCAAAAAGGGGGAACATTTTCCATCTCATTGTATGATGGCAACATAAGCCCAATCTCAAAACATGACAAGAACATCACAAGAAAAGAATTACAGAGATAAAACTCTCTCAAGAACATAGATGCAAAAGATAATAAACAAATTATAACCAGTGAAATATTAAAAAAGCTACAAAAAATCCTATAGCAAACACATTTAATGGTGAAATTTTGCGGATTTGCCCCTGAGATTGGGACTCAGACAAGGCTGCCCATTATATCACTACTCTTCAGCCTTGTCCTGAATGAAGTCCTAGACATTTCAGTAAACAACGAACACAATATTTACACCATGTAACAATAGGAAAGGAAGAAAGAATATGGCCTTTATTCAGAAATTACAGGATTGTGTATATAGAATATGTGAAAATATATATAGACAAATTATGGAAGAGTGAATTTGGCAAAATTACTGGACACAGGGTCGATATAAAAAAATTAGTTGAACTTTGATATACCGGTAATAAATAAGTAGAAAAAAATCATACCATTTACAATAGCATCAGAAAATATCAAACACCGAGAAATAAATATAGTAAAAGGTACATAGGACTGTTACCTTGAAAACTATACACTTTATTGAGAGAAATTAAAGACCAAAATGAATGGAGAAATATACCATGTTCATGAGTTGCATGATTCAATGTTTCAAGGATGTTGAAAGATATTAATATTTTCCGTTTATGAATCCATAGATTTAACAGATTTGAATCAAAATAACAGCATGTTTTGTTATGAAAATTGGTAAATTGATTTTACAATTAGTTAAGAAATTCAAAGGGCCAAGAAGGAAAAGAACAAAAGAAGAGGAATCACAGGACTAGAACCCTAGTCCTATTAGAGAGCTACAGAAATAAATAGGGTGATATTGGCATATGGGTAGCCACAGCGACCCATGGGATGAACTAGAGAGCCCAAGCACAGATCCTTACATTAGTTGAACGGTGTAGCAGTTTGGCAGTTTGATATAGTTATGAATTCCAAAAATAGATATTGGATTATGCTTGTTGACTGGCCTGTTAATCTGGGCATGAGTAAGTTATGATTAGGGTGTTGACTGGGCCATGTCAGTAGGGCATTGAGTCCTACCTCTTGGTGGGTGGGGTCTCAAAGATGAAAAGACATGGCAAAGGACAGAGTTGGAGCAGTTTTGATGTTGGAGTTCTGATGAAGAAGGAGAGAAAGCCCTGGGAAAAGAGACGAGCCATTCACCTGACAGTTCACAGCTGGCCTTGTGGAGAGGCAAAGCCTAGAGAGCCTCCTAGTCTACAGCTGACCTTGAGAAGGGAACAGAGTTGCTGAGCCTGGAGAGAAAGGGTTCCCCAGGAAGAAAGGAACCCCAGAAGCCTGAACCCTGGCAAATGTCGGCATCTGTCTTGCTCCAAAGTGTGGCAACAGACTTTGGTGAAGGAAGAAACTTATGCTTTATGGCCTGGTAACTGTAAGCTTCTACCCAATAAATATCCTTTATAAAGACCAACAGATTTCTGGTATTTGGCATCAGCACCCCTTTGGCTGACTAATACAAATGGCAAAGGTGTCAGTGCAGTGTGGTGTGGGAAAGGAACTTTTTTCCCCCAACAAATAATACTAAATCAAATGGATATGGAAATAAAAACTACATCTTAATCTCTATTTCACATCAAAACATTAATCAACTCCAGTTCGATTGCAGACCTAAATATAACATGTAGAAGAAAAACATAAACCAGGATCCAAAAATGCTAACTATTAAAAAGTGATAAATTATATTACTTTAAAATTAAGGACTTACATTCACCAAAATATAGTATTGAGAGAGTGAAAAGACAACTTATAGAATGGGAGAACAGAATTGCAATATCTCTATCTGACAAAGGACTCATACTCACATACACATATTTTCTGAATGCATGTGAATGTGTGACAACTTGTACAAATCAATAAGATAGATAATCCAATAGAAGAATGGGAAAACAACTTAACCAAGCATTTCACAAAAGAAGGTATCCAAATGGCCAAATTCATTATTCATGATTGAAACCTAAATTAAAACAAGCATGGATGAAATGAAAAACATGGAAAATAGCAAATGTTGGTGAGAATGTGTAGCAACTAGAATTTTCATACACTGCTATAGAAATTTAGTACACCATTTGCAAAACTTCTTTGTAGTAGCTCCTAAAGCTAGACACATGCATACTGTTTGAGCCAGCAATTCCACTCCTAAGTGTATACCAGCAGAAATGTATATATGGAAAAAATAAATGCACTTGAATGCTTATAGCTGTGCTATGAGTAGGCCCAAGGCTGATGCCCATCAATAAAACAATGGCTAATTAAATTGTGATATTTTTACACAGTGCAATACTATATAGCAATGAGGAAAAATTCTAGAACATCACACAACAATCTGGATTCACATCACTCTGTAATGTTGACCAAAGGAAGACAGACACGAGAGTATTACATCACTCCATTTATATTTATTCAGTTTATTAAAAAAAGTTCAAAAAGAGGCAAAATTAATCCATGTGGTTAGAAGTCAGACAGTTGGTCACCCTTGGGGATGGGTGGGGCAGACAGTGACAGGGAGAGAAGACAGGCCCTTCTGGGGTGCTGGTAATGTTTTGTTTCTGGATCTGTCAAAATTTTCTGAGCTGCATACTTAGGATTTGCACACTTTTAATCCTGTATATTATAATTATTTAATCAGTGAGTGATTTATAGTTCATTCTAAACTCCAACCAATTTTTTTTTCATAGAATTAGTTTTGGGCATGTTAATTAAAATGTAAAGATTGACTGATTTATGCATTAATTTATAAAATTAATGATGAAACATTTTTCTTTTTTTCCACTAAAGCCGAATTTTCCATTATTGCCTGCAGCTATTGCATTAGACAGAGAGTTGCCATTTCAAACCCTACTGGAAGGTTCCACTTCTACCTGGATTTTATTTAAATTACATATTTAGATGTTTTTAATTACCAAAATATTCTCTTGTACCCTTTATAGGCATTTGTCAGTTCTCAGTATCTTTAAATGGAGGCAAAGTTGTTTCTTGAGATTTCTTTTGCTGGAGAGTGGGCATTCACTCACATGCCTGGTATTCCCTAGAAGTTGTTTCATGGGATCATTTATTCCAAGTGAAATCAAGAGAGCCGAGAAATCAGGCGGGAGAGGATGGAGATCAGCAGTATGAGCCACCGCTTCGTGTGTAGCCAAGGTCGCGCCATGGTAAACTGGTGGTCTGTAGAGCTTGATTTTCATGAAACATGTCGTTTACAGAGCTCCCAGGTAAGCTGCTGCTTCTGACCTTTCAAAAGCTGCCGTGCCACGGCTCTTCCCCTCCAGTAGACGCTCTTGGCAGGAAAAGGTTAAGTGTGGCTGCCCATGGCCTTGATGAAGTCTTTCCTGATTTCTCTATTCGTGATTAATTTGTCCCTCTACTTTTACTCACAATACTTTGTTCATATTCAGTTTTTTGTCTTTGTATTCTACCAAATGATATTGGCACTCCTTAGCCAAAATGGCCTTGTTCATAAAAACTGGGGCGACTGTAGGGCGGTAGTAGCATCATAGCCTTACACTTCACCCTATGCTGCCCAAATCTTCTTTAACCAGAATGTAATTTCAGCTTCCTCCTTACAGTGCTGATTTAAAAACTAATTAATGCTTTTCTGAAGGCAGCTCCTATTTTGTCATTTTTGCTTTTGGATTTCTTGTTCTACTTCCCTTCAGTACTTTTGTTTAGTACCAATACATGCCCTGTACTAGACTTTGGAAAATATCTAGGTATATTTCCAAATACCAAGTGCTAAACACGTTACCTGGGGAATCTGGAAAGGCATTTTCTTTTTAGCTGCAAAACCTCAGTGAAAAGAGATTTATTATGTATTACGCAGTTCAATTATCTTCTCCAGGAAGCATTCTGTGCCTTTTCCCTCCTCTGCTCAGTCACCACCCTTTAACAATCCCAGGAGTTCTGTACAGAGTTCTGCTACGTTACTCAGAGCATGTGGTAGAGAAGTCTCCACAGTGGTGTCACAGAACCGGGCACAGTGCCTTACGATAGACTCTCAGGTGCTTGATTGAGTAGAAGAATGAGTCACGAATGGAAGAATGAGTGAAAATTAAGCCATAAAAATTTGTTATGTATCTAGTAGGTAGGGCACAGAGCCTATGAGTTCAGGGGCAGTAATGAAGGTAAAGATAATTTCCAACAGAAAGGGGAGAGTTTTATGTATTTACTGGTTGGAATTCAACCCTACTCACAATTCAAACTCTCCTGTTCTGCTTTCTATCTACAGAGCAGGGCATACATACTGTCATTACAGAGGGGAGCGTTGTGGAAACCAATTCACATCAGTTAGCTACTTCAGAGTTGAAAGGTGAAAAATTGTCTTCATTATATGAAAATAAAAATAACTTGTCCTCTATCAATATTTTTAAAAAGAAAAGAGTTCTTTTCCACATAGGAAACATGCCATGGGAAATAAATAGAATTGTTTCTACATACAATGCTTTAAAATTATAACCCTGGAGCCATTTGCCCTGGTCTATAAAGGTGGAAAGAAACTGAGTTTTATGCATGTGCTTGCTCACACACAGTACATTCTCTTATGTAAACCAAGCAGTGACAGGTTACTAGGGGCTAAAATCAAAACTGGTCCACCAAGCAAAATTGTGCACTGCATTGGAGAGCATTAGGAGTTTTAAGGTTTGGCTTGGCTTGAATTCATTGTAACGTCCCCCACCTCTCTCCAGTTGCAATATTCTAACCAGGTCACTGAGATGCTGCGAAACAGATGCTCATTGAAGGGAAAAGAAAGTAGGTGTTGTCCATTGAAAAGTGATAGTCATGGCAAAGGAGAAAGTATGTTTTTACCTACAACACAAGCTGAGTGTTATGGAAAGTTATTGGTAGGGCAGAAATTCCTAGCTCTCCAGGAACCTACAGCACTTAGTAGGCACCTCAGTATACTGCGAGGTAGAGGAGCAAAGTGGCAAAGCGCTCAGGTGCTCGGAATGTAGTGCTTGGTGTTGGAATGTTTGACTTTTTGCCAGTTGTGTTCTTCTAGGTTATGTGATCTTGGACAAATTAGTTCATCTTCCAGTGTCTTATCTATAAAATTGGGACAATACTAAAACTTCATCAGGTGGTTCTTGTGATGAGTACATTAGTTAATACATATAAAGCATTTCAAATAATGTCTGGTGCTTTTAATTACTATGGTTGCAGTTGTCTCTAAAGGAGGAACATGATTGCCTATTTGGGTTTGGAACTGATTTTACCTAGAGTTCTTACAGGGAAGGAATGGAGATAGGGCTCCATCAAAGGACTAGAATACCCTACGTCTGTTCTCAGTGCTAGGATCAGTTGCACAGCTAGAAAGGGAGATGGCAGAAAATAAAACACAGCCTCAAACCATCCTTTGGCATTCTCAAAGCCTCCGTTTACGAAGGAGCCCCATAGGCCACGGGCTGGCTTCAGCCCCTCCCTTGGAGCTGAATGGGCATCTTATAGCAGTTCTGTAGAGCTAGTACTTGATAACACTCAGCTTCAGCTTTGGGGTCCAGCCTCAAGTCCTTCCTGGAAGGACTAGAAAACCATTTCCGAGAAGGGTTTTCTTCCCTGCTTAGAGTGTTCATCTGTTTTGTTTACAAATGCACATTCTGATCTCACATTGCTGTAGCTATTAAACCAGGATACTGATTGGAAGGAGCAGGAGTTAACAATTTGGACCTAGAAACTTCTCTATTTGCAAACATTTTTTTAAAAAGAATTTTCAAAGATGTGAACAAAACTACATGCTAGACTTACAACAAAGCTACTGGAGCTAATAAACAAATTCAGCAAATTGGTGGGCTGCAAGATCAATCTGCAGAAATCAGTAGTGTTTCTATATACTAGTAATGACCAATCTGAGGAGGAAATGAAGAAAAAAATTCCATTTACAATGCAGCTAAAAGAATCAAATATCTAGGAATAAATTTAACCAAAGATGTAAAGGACATGTACGTATAAAACGAGCAAAAACAAAAACAAAAACAAAACTAAACAAACAATGAGCAGACAACGAGCAAAAATGCATTGAGCAAACAGACGGGGTGAGGGGGGATTTGTTATCAAAGGACTTTATCGTGAAAGTGAAAAGACAACCTAATTAATAGGAGAAAATATTTGGAAACCACATATCTGATAAGGGTTTAATATCAAGAATATATAAAGAACTCCTACAACTCAACAAAAAATACAAACAACCCAATTAAGAAAAAATGGGCAAAATAATTGAATAGGTATTTCTTCAAAGAGGATATACAAATGACCAAAAAGCACATGAAAAGATGCTCAACATCATTAGATATTAGGGAAGTGCAAATCAAAACCACAGTGACATACCATTTCATACTCACTAGAATGGCTACTATTAAAAAATCAGAAAATGGCAAGTGTTGGAGAGGATGTGGAAAAATAGGAACACTCATTCATTGCTGGTAGGTGGTAAAATGGTGCAGCTGCTGTGGAAGACAGTTTGGCAGTTCCTCAGGAAGCTAAGTAGAGAATTACCATATGACCCAGCAATCCCAATTCTAGGCATTTACTCAAAAGAATTGAAAGCAGGGACTTGAATAGATATTTTTACCCCAATGTTCATAAAGGCATTATTCACAATTGCCAAAAGATGGCAACAACCCAAATATCCATTAACTGATGAATGGACAAATAAAATCTGACATATACAAAAAAATGAAGTATGGATACATGCAACAAAATGGATGAACCTTGAAAACATTCTGTTGCATGAAATAAGCCAGACACAAAAGAACAAATATTGTATGTTCCCACTGCTAAGATATAATTAGAATCTATAAAACCATAGAGCCAGAATTTGGAATATAGGTTACCAGGAGCCAGGTTGGGTGTTGGGAATGGGGCGATAAGGCTTGGATTGCACCGTTTCTGTTTGGATTGATTGTATCTTCATTTTTAGGAAGATTCAAGATAATATTAATTCTCTCCCAAACTAATCTTATAAATTTAAATATAATTACAATCTAAACCCTGACAGGATTTTTGCAGAAGTTGTCAAGCCTCTCCTATAATTCATAAAGAAGAGATAAGAAGCAGAAACGGTCAGGACAATTATGAAAGAAACAAATAAGTGGCATTTAGCTTATCAGATATTATGACTTACCATCAAGTAATGATATATGTTAACAAAAACATTGTGATATTTGTGCAGAAATAAATAAAAATGCAGAATAGAGAGGTTTTATAGGGATCCACGTATATTTGGGAAATGGACTATGACAGGGTAAATTTAGTAATTAGTGGAGAAATAATAATGACACACACACATCGATCTTACTATGTACCAGGCACAGTTATAAGCACTTTTATATATTAAGACATTGTCCTCATAATAAGCTTATGAAAACAGACTACACACACACACACAATAGCGATGTAAGGGATTCCTTTGAGAGATTCCAGATAATGTATTAGGTTATTCAAGTACAAGGTTGAACATTTGTGGCTTTTGAGATAAGCTTACAGTAAAGAATGATATTTATGATTCCCTCAAAAAAGAAAAAGGAAAACTTAAAGAAGTTTTTAAAACATCTTGTTGCCCCCTTGAGCAAATAGGAAAGAACGTGGGATATTCATGCAAGTAGACAAAAATCCTGAAAATATAACAGTAACTACTTTTGTTGACCACTTTTTGTGTTCCTGTAGGTTATCTCAACTTCTTTGTGATTAAAGTATCTTCAATATACATGAATAGAACTTCAAAAGTTTAGTGGGTGAACTCTCTACCTTCAGGTGTTCACAGTGTAATAGGGAGAGTATAGACAAAACCCGGATATAATGAAAACAAATCCACCTGTTTTTATGTCCTCATTAAACATATGATCTGAAGACGTGGGTGCCAAGAATGATGTAGCTTTAAGGAGTCTAAATCGGGCGAGGAGTATGACCTCAGCGACAGGGGCTTGATCTCAGTTCTCAGGTGCTTGGTGTGTTTGCTTTAATATACTTTTTATTTATTTTTAACAGATACTTAGATTGAGGTGCAGGCAGTCTGCTGTAAGCACACGTACCGCGCTGCAAAGGATGGAGCGTGAGGAATCATCTTCCTGGACAGCTGGGGCTGTTCCGGGGAGACTGCCTAGGAGGCGAATCGGGTTAAGCAGTATAGGGTAAAATGAGAGCGTTCAGGGTGGAGGGACCCATGAACCCCAGGAAAAACAGGATTTTAGTCTCCGACCACATTCCTGTGGGTGTGAACCCACTGCAAACGGGACCTCTTGGAGATGTTGGTTTAGTGAAGGTGGGCCAGCAGAATGAGGCTGGTCTTTATCGGGGTGGCTGGAGGCCTGATAAGGAGGAGCAGAAGTCACGGAGACCAGAACGGAGAGGACACTGCCCCGCGACGGGAAGCCAAGGAGCCCCCGGAGAGCTGGCAGCCGGGCGGGAGTGCTGTGGTTTGGGGGAGGAAGGCAAGCCGCGCCAGTATCTTGGTTTTGGACTTTTTCTAGCCTCAAAACCATGAGCTATAAAATCTTGTTTTTTAAGCCAATCCACTGTGTGGAATTCAATAGCAGTGTAGACAAATTAAGATTGTATTAAGGAACAATATTAAAGATTTATTTGAGCCAATAGGCAAACTTGGTGTCCTCAGGAATTAGAAGTCAGAAAGAAGCACATGGGAAACCTTGGGGAGTCAAGATGCTGGGCATGGAGAGGCAGTACAGCTTAGTGGGGGAGACCTCAAATCCTCGTTCTGCCACCTATGAGCTGTGTGACCGCGGGCAAGGCTCTCAACCTCTCTGTGTCTCAGTTTGTTCACCGGCAAAATGGGGAGAGTATCAGTACCTATCTCATACTATTGTTGTGAAAATTTAATGAGATAATACACGTTAAGCAATTACCATGATGTCTAGCACATGGTAAGCTCCCCCGTAAATGTTAGTTTTTAAAATCATTAGTACCATGCTGACTCTCCAAAACAGAGTGCTGATGAGGAAGAAGACAGAATGATGAACTTAGATGGGGAATGCCACCTACCCCTCCTTCAGGTGAGACACCAGCTTTAGTGCACACACACGCACGTGCGTGCGCGAGCCAGGAGGAGGCCACAATTACCAGGTGCAGCTGTGGAGCCTTACGGAGATTCTCGTCTGGAAACGCAGCGGCAGGGCCAGTCTGCAAGGTTATCACTCGCCGAGAACGGTGCCGGGACTTGTCCGTGGCCCGGAGTCGCTCTGAGTTGCAGGAACCGGGAGGAGAAGGTTCCGAGCAAGCGCTGCTTCAGCGGTTCTGGAGGCGGGCGCTGGCTGCCCGGGGGTTAGGGTGTGCCCGTGCTCCGTGCCTCTGGCCTGCTCACTCGCGGGCACAGCCTCGCAGGGTGGCCGGCGGCCCCCACGCCTTCGGCTTGCCCTCGCCGCTGCCCACGCTGGCCTTGCGCTCAGTTGCAGACACTAAACATTTTCTCATACAGGTTATTTGGCCACGTGTCTTCATGCTGGACTTGGGATTTGGGAAAATCCTTTAGAACAGGACTTTAAATTTAGTCCTATTGGAGTTCATCTTGCTCGACTTGGTGCATTTGTCCTCTCTGCTAAAACCAGGCTCTGGCATCCAGTGGAGTTATTTTCCATCCAGTTTTGAGTCCTTAGAATATCTGGTAAGCAAGCATTCTGTGCCTTCATCCAAGCCATTGATAAGCAACAAAACAGTGAGGTCAAGGACAGAGGCCTGGGGCAAGCCACTGCAGAGACCCCCCCAGGGCTCTCAGGCAAGCCGGGGAGCTGCCACGGGGACCGTACCTGGCCAGAAAGAACAGCGAAGCCCCCCAGCTGAACTCTGCCCTCCTCAGTCACTGTGAGCGCTCACATCCGGCCCATCTCTCATCTCAGGGTATCACCTCCTCTGAGCCACAAACCTGGGGTTTTAGAGCAGCCAGGACCTCTTATAAACAGCTGCCGTCCCGGGACGTTGTTGGTTTTACGGTCAGATGTGTCCTGGGGTGCTTCAGTGTGAAGCTCCCTGAGTCCCACAAGGCCCGTCAGCATCGTAAATACTTTTAGAAGTCCCCGGTGGACAGGGACTTATTTGACTATGAAACACTTGTTCGTGAAATGCCACTTCACGTTCCAGGAACTGCAGTTGTAGGGGGTGGAGGGGAGAGCCTCAGGGTCCTGGGAAGGGGTCTGATCCCCAGGGAAGCGCTGGGCATCGTGCGACAAGGGCCCCAGCAGCTCCGAGCTCCGGCTGGAGGACGAGGGGCAGGAACGACGATTCGGGAAAGAGACAGCAACTGGAGCCGGCCTTCGCCCACTCTCTGGAATCTCCCCGCGTGGGCCTCTGGCGGGTTCGACAGCGCAGATGGCAGCAATTAGCTGTGGAGCACAAGGCCTCGGAAAGGCGAGTGTAAGTCATGTGATTTGTGTTCCAGGGGCTGCCTCCGGATTGTTCTGGAAGGAATACCCGGAGGGGACAGTGTATTCTCTGGAATGGCGTGGCATAAAAATATCATTACTATTTTCAACGTTTCCCCCCATCTCTCCAAAATCCCTTTTTCTATCAGGCTTTTAGAGCTATGGAGAAGAGAATAGGCTGGTTCTGTAAGTTCACTTTGCAGAAAGGAGGAACGACTGGGAGAAGCACAGGGGTGCAGAGGGACGAGCCTGGCCCCTGCTCCCCATCCCGGCCTGTGCTGGGACTGTGGGATTATGAGGGTTCGGACATGCTCTCAGCTTTCTGGTTATCCATGGCTTTCGGTGGTCAGCCAAAACGCACTGCTCCGCCCCTGACTCCTCGCCCCGCTGCTGACCCCGACTTGGCCAGGCCACCCTCCTTCCAGCATAAAATCACAGCCTCCTATTTGCTCATCCACAGCTTCTCCCACACGCTGAAGATGCCAAATGTGTTTAATTCCCAGAGATTATTTTGTAATACAGTGGACCAGCACCCCGCAGAGACTCCCGCTGAGATCACGGTGTTCGCCGCCCTCAGAAGTCTGTTCTGGTTTTAATCCATGTCGTCCAGGAGTGGGACCTCAGGGTTTTCCCCTTCACTCAGATATTAGATCTTACGTTGCTGATGCGATGTGGCAGTAGCAGGGATCATGCTCCTGGGCCCCTAAACAATAACTTTTTAAGATTCTTCCACCCATCCCTCCACCTTAGCCTGCTCTCCCCTCTGTTTCTCTTGGCAGATGCTGGTGTTGGGTAAATACTCACTTCACAGAGGTGCTGGACTGTCAGGTCCCTTGGAGAGTAAGGAAAATGGTGAGTCAATGAAATCAGGATTAGACTGGCACAAGGTGTGTTCCCACCCCGCGTGGCGCACCTGGCAGCAGGTCAGAACAAAACAGAACATGACAATGAGGTCAAAGCGCAGCTCTTCCAAAGTCTGAGGTTAGAACAGAGGTAGATCAGTGGCCTGAATGCAAATTTTCCTAGAACTAGGAGCAAGTGATGGAAGCAGAAAAGGAGGATGGGAAAGGAGCAGCTTCAAAGCTTTCGTAATAATGATCATTTTAAAAACACCAAAAAGCAGCACTGAGAGGTTTTGAGAATGGAACTGATCCCGAAGCCCCACAAATGCCGGATGAAGGCATCGTGATGAGCCGTGAGGAGGGGAGCGCCTCGTGCCCGCTGGCACAGAGGTTCCAGCCAGACCCCCTCAGGGGCGTCTGGTTCTCTGTAACGCCACGGCCTGGACTTTGAAGCAAAAATGCAGGAATGCACGGGTTGCATTAATATTTTCCAAGCGCCTCGTGTGTTTTAAAATTGTTCCAGTGCCCTTGGCCACAGCAGCCACCTCGTTTGACAGGTGGGGGTAGCTGGGTATGGATATATTATCTTGTTTGTGCAGAAGCAAAATTCACCGTGCACGATAGCGGAGGAAAGAAGGGAAAAAAGGCTTCTCTAGATATGATACTTTAGGTTTTAAATGAAAGTAAGAGAGAGACATTGGAATGATATCAAAACTGAAGAAAGAACGAACATTTAAAAGGAATGCTATTGATAATGGGTCATATGTATCAAAGGTCTGCATAAAATGATAAATGCCATCAGGAAAAAAGTGTCAGAAGAGTATAAAGTTTTACCATCTAGTGCACAGAGCTAAATCAAGGCTGCATTTAGAAGAAATCCTCACTGTGGAAAAAGAAACCTTGTTCTGTGTGCCTTGATAGTGTGGCACTGTGGCCTCCTCGGAAAAAGCAAAAGCTTCGCTGTTCTGTTTTGTTTTTTTCCTAAAGATAATGCTGGTGGAAAATGAGAACCATTATCGTCTTTGTACTTCTATGGATGTGGAAGGTTTCGTTTGCCTAAGCCATTAACCACAAGTCTTTCTTGTGAAAAACAGGGCAACATTTTTAAAAAGCTGCAGACGAATGCAAATCCTCAATAGAGTGATTGACCTCAAGCAACCCAGGGGCTCACTGGGCAGCTGACCTCTCAGCTTATGCATGCACTGCATTCCTCTCCAGGAGTCAGCTGCAGAGGTACTTTAATAAGTATCTGTTTAATGGAAGAAACAGTTACAAATAACAATAACAAAACAGATATTAAATAAAAGCTCTCATCTCCCTTGAAGACATGAAGATAAGGAAACTGAAGGCAAAAATGTCTAGGGGAAGAACATTTGGCAAGTTGGTCTTGGCACTTAATTCATCAAGTTGTTGCATGTTTTTGTTTGTTGGGAGGTTCAAGGTCTGTAGAGGATATGGGAGAGTCTCCCGCAGTCATTGTGGGATTTTATAAGTTACCGATCCAGAGTCCAAGACTCCCCCAAGGTTACCTTGGGTAGGTGTGATGGTTTGAGGCTGAATGGGCCCCACAAGGTTGTGTTCTTGAAGTTAATCCATTCCTGGGGGTGTGGACCTATTGTAGGTGGGACCTTTTGATTAGGTTACATCAATCGAGGGCCTTTTGAATAGGTTAATTCAGTAAGGCATGACCCAGGGTGGGTCTTAATCCTCTTACTGGAGTCCTTTAGAAGAGAATGAAATTCACATGAAAAGGGAGCGAGCCATAGAAACAGGAAGCTGAATTCAAAGAAGCCCAGAGGAGAAGGGAGAGCCCAGCAGACCCCACCATGTGCCGTGCCATGTGACAGGGAGTCCAGAATCGCCAGCAGCCAGTTTTCAGGGAGTAAGCATCACCTGATGATGCCTTGATTTAAACATTTTCACGGCCTCAGAACTGCAAGCTTGCAAGCAAATGAATCTCCATTGTAAAAGTCAAACCATTTCTGGAGTATTGCATTTTGGCAGCCTAGCAGACTAAGACAGTAGGGTTCATGAAGAGCAAACAGTATTATGAAGGGATCTCATAGCTTGTGCATCTCAGAGGCCTTTTTACAAAAGATGCCAGAGGGTAGTGTGGGAGAGAGAGGGCCTCACTGTGATACTTTATTTCAGGCACAATAAGCGACTGGTGAGAGTAAAAGGAGAATTTTGAGAACAGTGGGAGATCTACTCCTCGATTTTTCCAAAGCCTCATGAACTCTGACCCAGAGACTTGGGTTAGACCTGGGTATGGGGGCTATGACAGGTTGGACTTTATGAATAAAATTGGTAAAAACAAACAAAAAACCCATGTTTGAGTTCAAGGTGATCCTGTTTATGGAGTATTGTAACATGACGAGTGAGAAGGACACAGGCCTCACTTTAGTAAAGGGCCTTTTGGAGCATGCTGGGGAAAAGAACGGAGGAGGGGATACACATAAAGCACTGGTGCCAAGCCGTAACCACCTACGTGCGGATCATATCACGCCCCTCGTGAAATCCTTTAATGAGTCTCCGCCAGACTCCAAATAAAGGTGAAGGGCCTGTGCAGTGCGCCTGCCCTACCTCGCTAACTCTGTCTTCTACCTCTGCTGCTTTTTGCTCCAGCCCCTGGGAGCTTCTTGCTGCTTCTCAAGCAAGTCAGACATGCTGCAGCCTCTGGGTCTTCGTGTTGGCTTCTCCCTCTGCCTTGCCTGCCCTCTCCCCAGACTTCGTCTAGCTTATTCCCTTTTCATCTGATTTCTGCTGAAGTGTCGCCTTCTCAGAGAGGCCTTCCCTGATCTGGCTTATCTAAAACGATTTCCCACTTCCAACCGCAGCCCAATCCAAGCTCTATTGCATTGTTTTGCTTTATTTCTCTTCAGAACATTTATCACCATCTAAATAATAATTGTCTGTTTATTCAGTCCTCTTTTTTGGTTTTTGTTTTTTACCAGCTTGGGCTGTCCATGTGCTGGTTTTATTTATGCTGAACATCCAGCCCTTGGAACAATGCCTCACACATAGTAGGTTCTCAAAAAATAGTGTTTGGGGAGTGAGTGAGTTGAAAGCGGCCACGCAGACCCAGGACTTCTCAGGACGTGATTGGTTTCGCCTCTCAACTGCAGAGCCCGCGTCAGCAGCCAAATAGAATGGAAGGGGCAAGGTCCAAGCCGGAAGGAGAAGACCTGCCTTGGGAGAAGAACACGAGGGTCCCGAGACTGGAGAGAGAGAAGCATGCCACCCAGTTGTTTTCAGGTCAGTCCTAGCCAGACAGCAGCCCTGCTTGGGGAGTGCCGGAAGCTGTGAGGAAGAATCGGAGCTTGAAGGCTGAGGCTGAATCAGAATCATGCTGCTCGGTGAGCAGGCTCCCCAGGGTGTGCGGGGACTGGCGTGGCTTGTAAACGTGGCCGTCACAGATGTGGCTCGGGCTCAGGCTGAGACCCTGTGCTGCGTCGCTGGTCAGCGCTGTGATCGGAAGGCTGGCTGAGCTGCTGTGCCCAGGTGTCGGCCTGAGTGCTGGAAGGCCCTGTACCCGCACTCCGCAGCCAGAAGCAAGGCATGAAAGCATGGTGGCCAGACCATTTAAAAATTCAGTTTCCAAGGAATAAGGACCTCGGCCAAGTCACGGAAAAACATGTTAGCAGCTTTCTCGCTGGGAGAATCGCCTTGCGCATATGCACTCATGCAGCAGGGCAGGGACGGGCCTCCTTGTTGCTTGTCAAAGAGCCAATGCTGAACACTGAGTCTAAATATGAATGTAAGCCATATATGTCCAAAATCTGACTAACAAGCAGCCATGCTTAAATCTCTCTTCCCTACAGTCTAAAATAATAGCAAAACCAACAAAAAAGGAACTGAGAATGAATATTTTAATTCCTTTATTCTCAAGTGAAGTGAACAAATATTTATTGAGAAAACACTGAATGCAGATGAGAGAGCATCCTATCAAATTTTGGGTTTAAAAACATGCTTTTAACTTTGGAATGTTTATAGGCAAATTAATTTATCTAAAAGAAATCACACCCAGTGAATTTCCTAAAGTTACTACAGTATTAATTCATTTGGTACCAGGCGTAACTAGCTCATATCAGTTTAATAAGCCTTGGCAGTATGCAGATGGGAGAGCTGGAGTTAGATACTCCCACAGTTTATAAACACAGGCATCTCTAGGTGTCTTTAGGATCTTCTCTTTATCCCAGGTATTCTAAACTTCATATTACTATGCCTGGGGTTTTATCTTTTTTGCTCATTTAGCTGGAAATTCATATTCTTTTATTTTCCTTGGATATTTTCTTCTATTATTTCTTTAATAATTTCCCTTCTATTTTCTCTTTTCTTTCTGGATTCCTAGTCCTGATATTGGGCTTCCGGAATTTATCCTTTAACTTTCTTACATTCTATCTCCAATTTTCCATTTTTGGGTCTTTTTTGCTTACTTTCCTGATGATTTCTTTGACTTAATTTTCCTAAACCTTCTATCAAGTTTTTACTTTTTGCTATCATATTTTTAGTTTTCAAAAGCTTTCTTTTTCTGTTTTTTTTTTTTTCCCCTTTTTAATATCCTATTCTCTTTCCATGGATGCATTATCTTTTTTCATTTATCTGGAAAGATTGATTAAAATTGTGTTTTTAAAGTTATTTGTTCCATGCACTGCCATATTTCTTTCACATTTCATATTTGCTATCTTTTGTGTCGGTTTCTACTTTTCATGTTAAAAGCTTTCCTCTTTAGCTCTCCATTCAAATTTATCTCCTATGAATCACTAAAAAGCTGTAGAAATTCTGCATGCATAAATAGGGCCCAAGTGGTGAGCTCATTAATTAGGGAACCTGTAAATCTTTTCTTTAGAGTTATTAGATTTCTCCAGAGGGAAGAATAATCTCCGAATCTTCTGTCCCAGGTGGAGATGGGGTGAGAATGGTATACCTGCGGCTGCCAGGATTCTCCAAAAGGTAGGAATGGGGCACCATCCTCTACAGAGCTGTTCACTTGGTTCCCCCTTTCAGTTTGCACCAGGCCCTTGTTCTCTCCTTGTTGCCTCTCATTCTCTTTGTCCTTGTTGTTTTACATTTTTTAAACAATCCTTTTCCTCTCGTAATTAGTGCTTGTAGTCCATCTACCATCTTCACCCAACCTTAGCTTTCCTCTGTATCCACAAGGGCCTAGAACACAGCGGGTACTCAGTAAATAGCTGAATAGGTGACTGAGGAGCACAGACATCAAACTCAAAACACAAGTGAACATTCTATTTGTTAAACATGTTTTTTGCTGAGAAACTGACCCTGCCACCCAGAATATAGCAGAACTCTTCTCTTAAAGGAGATGAGTTGTTTTCCTGCCACTTTCCTCACACAAGCGTGGCTCAAATTTAGAGTTTTCAGTCAATCTCACTGAATGCAACCATGGGATTCTTCTTTGTACTGGCACAGAGCTCCTAAAAATGCTAAGGACGTTTTGCGTACAACATCTGTTCTAATTTGCTCCTAATTATGGTCTAGTTCTGTAGCTTGGCAACAAGTCAGTAGCAGGGCCTGACTGAGAGAGGCCAAGGTGGCGCCTGGGGGTTGTTCTGGGCAGGCCTCTCCACTCTCGTGTTTGAGAGTTTCAGTTGCCTTCTGTTTGGAGGAGAGGCGCATGGCAAAGGCTGAGATGAGAGGAGAAGTTTATCAAAAGAGGAGCTCTGCATAAAGAAAAGCTCGCAGCTAACTAAAACTCTGTCCATGTTGTTCCATACATTCTCCATTGCCGAACACGGGTTTTGAAAGTGGTGTCGTGGAGGGCTGCCTTCCTGCTTGTCCCCTGTAACTCATATGGTTCTCTGCCTGTAATGAGTTCATGTGTCCCATTTTCTTTATCGTATTATATTTCTGGTGCCTCTAGAAAGCCTTGTCCTGGTAAACTGCCCAGTAAGTGTAACCTTAATTCAGCTCTAGGCAATGTACATCCATTGTAGTGTTTTGTTTTTCTTTATGCTGAGAAACTGATGTTGGAAAAAGGAGGGGAAAAAAGCACACCTGCCTTCATGATCTTGTTGGGTCATTTCCATGGCACTTCTCTTGCTTATAGCTTGCCTGGTCATGATCTCAGCCTTGAGTTAGTTTTATGGGAATTGATAGAGTTCCCATAATTTAGAGCTGGGACCATGCTTAGAAAGAGCCTAGGAATGTTATCTCAAGCTTCCATGTCTTCAATTTGGAAACTCTTGGCAGGCGAAACCCTTGGCTTATCAAAAGAGGTTTCTTTGAACTAGAATGGGTGGTCAGAAATGTGTCCCAGTGAAACCAGCTAAACAGAGGCTTCAGAAGGGCTGCTGCCAAGCCAGACAGCTAGATTTGCCCTTTGAGTATCGCACAACTTTGGAGTCAGGGATTTGAAATGTGGAGCTTGAAACAGATGTGGATGGTGGTGTTCTTTCTGAGCATTATGTTGATCCCTGTTTTATTTCACTTTCTTAATATTTTTGCCTCCATTTTAGACGTCACATTGCCTCATGTATTGTGCCTTCAAGCATTCACTATCTCAATGTCTCTCTAGGCAACTTCTGGATGTTAAAGTACCTTAGGGATTTGCTTATACACCAGAAGGTGTTATTATCTATTATGCATTTTCATTCTTGATTACTACTATGTTTAAAACCATTTTCCCTGATTGTCTTATTTATTCCTTTCTTCCTTGAACATTAACCATCTGGGTCTTCCTGGGCCTAAGTTGCAGGAAAATGCTCTAGAAGCAGAAATATTAAGTTTACTATTGCTACAATGCTAACCAGTAATATCTGCATTATCATTTATTTTTTTTGGAGACCCATGTGTTCTTGCTTAGGAGACCTGGCATGGACTTGAAAATCAAACTTAAGTCCAAGTCCTGCATCTACCACTTGTCCTGGGTTTGTCACCTTGATTGAGCTAATTAGTCTTCCTATGTGTAAATATTAACTATGACCAAGCATACAGATTTCAGAGTTGTTATGGTGATTAACTGGGAAAATAGATCTCTTCTTGCTAGTATGTAATTAGGTTTGAATAATATGATTTTTAATTAGGTTAGGCAACTGTTTCTCAGACCTCATTGTGCATCATAATCATCCGGGGCATTTAAAAAAATTACAAACCCCTGAGCCCCAGAGAGTCTGTTTCAATGAGTCTGGGGTAGGGCCTGGGCATTCACATTTTTTAAGCTCCCAGGTGATTCCAATGTGCAGCCAGGGTTGAAAACTATTGGATTAGAGCTCAGTGAATATTAGTAAACGTCATTCCAGGGTGAGGATGAATAATTTCTTCTCAGGAAACATAAAATAGTAATGGTTCCTCAGCCACCATGGGGAAGAGGAGAATCTGTGGCAGACAAAAATCATCAGTTCTTCTTGCCTGTGCTCATGGTGAGCAGAGCTGGAGAAAAGAAGTCCCATACAGCTGCCTTCTTTCCTCAGCATGCAGCAAGGCCTGGAAGGTAGTTTTATAGACACTTTGGAGAGAGTAGACACCAACATCCTCAGTACTAGGAAGATCGGAAAACAGATGTTTTTTAGTAGTTATTACCCAGAGATACTCTGCTACAGTGAAATGTGGTGTGACATTAAGGGAAAAAAAACACCTTACAAGCAAGTCACAATAATTACTACCACTAAATTTACACATACAGAATGCAGGGCATTTTCACATGTTAATATTTATTTACTTATAAAACTTCAAAAAGGAAATAAACTAGGAAAACTTTAATATGTGTCCTAAAGCAAGGCTTAAGCTATATTGAGATAAAGATAAATCAGAAGTTTTCAATAATCTTATTTGGAATAATCTGGACAATGAGGGTTTTTGCTTTCAGACTGAAGAAGAGTAACATGAATCTTTATAGCAGTTTGTTACTGGTATTGGGGGATCCATAATTAAGTTATTCCATACTTAAAAGGTAACGTTAGAATGTAGATCCGAACAACATTTTAACATGCTAAGAAAACCAGAATAGGGGTTAGCCCACCAGGGAAGAATGAAGATCTGGTTTATTTTGTAGCTTGTCCAGAGTTCTGAATACAAGGAGAATTAATGTACAGTACTATGTCAAAAGTAAACACATTATTATTTTTATTATTGCCAATAATAATAAGTTTATTCATTGCACTGGAAGAGACTGTATAAACAAGCAAAACTAACCACTTAAAGGAATTACTGCAATGTTTGGAAATGTAAAACAGAAAATTTGCAATGGGATATGTGTTCCAGAGCATACATACAAATTGTACCAAAGACATGTGGTATATGCCCTTGTGGTTTCCCATAAAATGCAACCAGCATGTGGTCTTGGATTTTACATGGTAATGGAGCACGTAACAGCTGCCAGGCACTGCGCTAAGCGCCGTCTCATTCTACACACACAGCAGCCTGACCATTATTCTTCCCATTTTACAGATAAGGAAGCTGAGGCTCAAGGAGTTTGAGTCCTGCTATACAGAGGGTCATACAAGGAGCAGCAGTCTTGCCTGGAAGGCCCTAAGAAACGTGTCCTGCATCCTCTCCAGAACTCTTGACTCGGCAGGAGCATCTTAGCAAGGTCCCCAGGTAGTTCTCGTGTGAGATAGCGTGGCCGAAGTTGCCCAAGCTCCTACATCTAGCAACTAGCGGAGCCAAGACTTAGCTTAACCAGTGCTAGTACAAAGCAGGCGCTAAAACGTGTATGCCAGGAAGTACATTGACATCATTTTAAAAATTACAATAAAAGAGGTCAGGTTGTGAAAATGGTTGACCTATGTCAGCCCAGCATCAAGGAGGGTCATAGTGGCCCTTCCTACTGGTGTGAGCGGGATGTGAAGCCCTCTGCACACCCAGTGGTGGTGCCTTCTGCCTGGACGCATCAGCTTCTCCAGCCACCCACAGTGCCCACAGCTCAGTTTGTGCCCCTCTCCACTCCACACACACAGCGAGGGAGGCGCCATCGCTGATGGCTCAGAGGGGGACGTGCTCCATCTTCCCCTCGGGGTGCCTGCTGCCCTCTGAGCCCGAGTGTTGGGTACGTGCTCCTGTACTGAGCCCCCTCGTAGGATGGCACTGCCGTGCAAAGGGCCCCCTCACGCATGCCTGGGACCCCCCTAGGTGTCCCATGTGAGTTCACACGCAAGTCTGGTCATCTTCTGCTTGGTGTTTTCCTAGTTCCAGACCCCTTTGTTATGTCCACAGATACTGCTCTTCACCCTCAACAGCTGTGCTTCTCCGGAAGCTTCTCTGTCCACAGCGCTCCTGGAAGTTCCAAGGCACTAAAGCCCTGCTCTACCTTGTGCAACCTGCAGGAAGAAACACTGTGCCTCGGGTCCTCTCTCCACTTCCCTGGGGAGCTCATGTAAGAAAGTCCAGTCCACGGGACTTTGCTACTGGGCGAGGCTCCTCTGCCTGGTTCTCTCCTCCTATAAGACGGTCTATTAACTGTAGATTTTTCTACAGCCTTGTGCACATAGTTGATGCTGAATAAATCATTTTGTTTTGAACGGATGATGGGTTCTCTCTCTTTGGTTCCTCTTGCAAATTCTGACAAGCCTGGCACCGTGTCACCAGACATGCTCGGATATGTCTGAGCCACACAGTGGACACGGCTTAGGCTCTCACTAGGACCACTTCATCAGTGGGGAGGGTGGCTCCTAAAAAGGTGATGTTAGAAGTTAGGGGAGCGGACGAAGCCCAGTGGTTGAGCACCTGCTTCCCATGTCTGAGGTCCTGGGCTTATTTCCTGGTACCTCCTAAAAAAGAAAAAAATAGTGAGAACTGTAGTACATCCATACAATAGAACATTACTCAGTGCTGAAAGGAAATGAGCTACCCAGCCACAAAAAGACAGGGGGTCCTTAAATGCATATTGTTAAGTGAAAGAGGCCGGTCTGAAAAGGCTACACACGGCATAATTCCAACTGAATGACATTCTGGAAAGAGACAAAAGTAAAGACACAGTAAAACGATCAGTGGTTGCCAGGGCTTCAGTGGGTGGGACAAGGATGAGGGGTGGAGCACAGGGCATTTTTAGGGCAGGGAGCCTCTTCTGTAGGCATTTGTCAAAAGCCGTAGGACTGGACAAGACAGAGTGACTCCTCACGTACTCTATAGACTTCGGTTAATAATAGTGTATCAGTGTGGCTCATCAATTGTAACAAATGCAAGATGTTAATAAAAGGAAAAACAGTGCTGGGTGGGGAGGGGGGGAGGGTATCTGGGAACTCTCCCCTTTCTGTGCAGTTATTTTGTAAAATTGCAAAACCGCTCTGAAATATCAAGCCCATTAAAATAAAATAAGGAGGCACCGCATGCTTGCTGCCCCTGCCCACCTGCATGGGCCGCCACGCGCCTGCCTCTCTCCCCTCCAGGCCGTGGGGCCTGCAGACCCTCCATCACATCGGGGCGGCTGCCCCTTCTCCCGAGACACCTGGCCTCCACGTCCCGCAGCTCCGCACAGGCAGGCCCAGTCTTGGCACCCCAGCTCCCAGGGGATGTCGCACGTGCTTACCAGGGCTGCCCCCGGCTCCGCCGAGGCTGTGCGGGAAGCTCCCGGCTCCTCTGCTGCGGTGGCCCCCGGCCTGGCTCCGAGCAGGTGGGGCTTCTCCAGGTGACTCTCAGCCTCGCCCAGAAATCCCCACTCTCAGGGATACTTGAAGCAAGACATCAATGAATTGTCTGCTCACGTTCATTTTGTTCTCTTAGGGCAGGAGTGGGTACCCAGAGACAAAGCAGGTGCCGCCCAATGGTTTACTGCCTTCCGTGTCCTCCTCCGGGCCACTCTGAAACGGGGCGGGTGAGGAGATTGTGGCTGAACTGCAGAAGGGAGGGTAGGAAGCTAATAAGTGAGGCCGGATTGAAATCCACTCCAGGCTGCCTGAAGGTCGGCCCTTAAGCCGGCGTGGACGGTGTCTGGAGAGACCATGGGCTGTCGCCCCTGAGGCAGCGTCTTCCCAAGTCCGTGGCTCTGGCCTTAAGTGGTCCTAGTGGGGGGATGTGCGTGTGCTGTTTGTAGTTGGACCCCCCCCTGCGGCCATGGAGGCTGTGAAATAAGTTCACTCCCAGACGGGCATTGAGTGAGGAACCCCTCAACGGCGCTCCACAGTTCCTGTCTAGCTGTTAAGAGGCCCCGGCAAGCAGCGCGGGCCCTGCGTGGGGACAGAAGACGGCGCAGCCACGGGGTGACGGGGCCCAGGGGCCCATCACCAACAAGAGCTGCCTCGAGAGGGGCCCGTGGAAGCCACCCACTGGCACCCCCGGCGAGGCGGTCAAAGGCTGGCACGCAGCGGGCTCTCCGGGCCCTCGTCGCTGTTCCCTCTGAGGCACGCTCCCGAAGGGTCGCGCCTGCTGACCTCTCAGGAAGCCCCTCACAAGTTCCCACGTGAAATACCGGCAGCATCAGAGGTGCTGAAACTTGAGGTTTGGGGAGACTTCTACAGGGAGTGTAAGTTCCGACTGGGTGCCTTGACTGGGGAGCTTTGGGACATCTGACCAGCAGCTGTTTACAGAGAATAATCTCTTTGAAACGCTGGGCGTTGTCATCACTACAGTGCAATAGCTTTGTTTTATTTTCCCCCAAGAGCCGGTGGCAGGTCCTCCTTTCTGACATCTATTTTTGAGATGTGACCTAATTCCCTCCTAAGGTTTCCGGGTATTCCTCCGAGGCTCTCGCCTTGCTCTTTGTTTTTGAACATGTTTCTAGGGGTTCTCTTTATGTGACTTGTCCCAAGTGTCCCCAGCCTCCTCTTAAACGCTGCATCTGCCTGCCCCGTGTGGGCGGCTCTCTCACCATTTCATCCCTGTTTGGGTCTTGTCCTGAAGTTCCCATCAGCTCCCCATCAGGTCCCCATCACCCAAACACGCCACTCCCCACTCTCACACAAACACCCCCCCAGCAATGTTTACCTGCCGTAAGCTGCCTTTTTCCAGCTCTTGAGACGTTCTCGAGGAAGAACGCCGTCATCTGAGGATTCCCTACACGTTGTCCTGCTGCTGAGATTCCAGGTGATTACTGCTTGTGCTTGTGGTCTCCCAGCGCCTCTGATTACCATCCCCAAGCAGTCCAAGGACATTCCCCTGACACTAGGCAGATTCCTGAGGGCGGGAGGGCACTGCCAACCCGTCCTTCACTGAGAATGTGCCGCAGCGCTGGCTGGCCCACAGGCCCGGCGTGGAGGCCGAACGGTCGGAGGCACCCACGTGTGGTAAGGCATGGGGCGCTCTTACTCAGCCTCGCCTCCTTCCTCTGGCATTGTCTGTCTTTGAATCCTTAAAAACCTTTGGAATTTCTTGAGGTTATCATTTGATTCCTCGTGAGCAGGTGACCCCAAAGAAATGACTATGTTTATATGAAATACATGTGATCACATATCGTAAGTCTTTGCAAAGGCTTTCCTTATACCTGCAGATTCTTGTTCCTAACATACTGCATTTCTTTAGGCTACTGGTACCCAAAGTATTAAAGTTTCTGAAATTTCTTTTTTCCTTTCTTACACAAACAAGATGGCTGGAAATAGCAAATACCTGTTCAGAGGCACCCTCCTTACATTCTCAGATGAATAAGGTGTAAGCGCTTTAATTACCTTTTTTCATTAAAGTGATTTCAGAGTTGTTTTTTGACCTAAAAAGTCTTTGCCCATTATCACTGATGAAATGTGAATATCACTGCTTGTGTTGTTCAGATTCACCCTTTTGATCAAAACTACAGCTATTCATGCTTAAAGTTGAAATATTTTATGCAGTATTCCAGTCAGATACATTTTAATTTTTCTTTTTTTCTCACTTTAAATTTGAAAATGGAAAATATTTAATCTCAATCAGCAATTGAATATATACCATAAAAGGGCCCACAAGAACACAAAAAAATATCACAAGACCCAATAAACGGTCTTTATTATTTGATCAGTTTAATAATTTAGTCATTTAGTTATAGCAAATATGCATAAAACAATGTCACTAGGTTTAGAAATTCATTTGTTTTCCTTACATCAGATTATTAATTTGTATATTGGGAAAAAGATAGGTTTATCTAATTGAATGGATTTTTTTTTTTTTTTTTTTTTTTGATTGCTAAATAACAGGTGTGGATACTTGACAACCCTGATTAGGTGAGAATGGAGAGAAGATTAAAAATAAATGGGACAGCTGGGACTTCCATTTGTGGTATAATGACAAGGTTGGCGTTTCCTCTTCACATACAAAAAGCACAAAACTGGGCCAAATCGTCAAAAATAACTGTTTCAGGATCCTGATTGTTGATCACAGGTAGACAATAAATTGAGAAGCACTTATTGTTGAAAACGACTCTGCTGTAAGAATGGGGGGCATCTGTGGCCCGCTGGCTGGAGCTTCTCCCATCTTTACCCCCTGTATTATCAGGGTTCTCTAGGGAGCGGAATCCACAGGAGATACCTGTAAAGAGTATAAGGTTTTACAAGAGTCTCTCACGTGACCGTGGGGAGGCACAAGTCCAGGTTCCACAGGCAGGCTGCGAACCAGGGGCTCCGATGAAAGTCCGATGAAGGTCCTTGAGGAGTTTCTGGGAGACGTTGGCTGTCCAAAGACGAGCTGGGAAATTCTCCCTGAATGCTGAAATCACTTCCCTTTTAAGGCATTCAACTGATTGGATAAAATGTCGCTCATTGCTGATGGCAAGCTCCCTAGTTGATCGTAATTGTAATCACCCATCTATGCAGTAAACTCACTGATGACTAAAGTCCATAAATGTCCTTGTATTACAATTAGCCCAGTGCTTGCTTGACCAATCAACTGGGCACAATTACCCAGCCAAGCTGACACATTAGCCTAACCATCACATACCCCATAACTGAGTTAGAGATAACTGTAGGTTTAGTAGCTTGGGACTGGCTACGACACCTACAAGTTTAGTACCAGAGAAGATAGGCTCTATTTGAGGCACCCACAGCTTTGCAACATTGCTATAATTTGCAGGAATTAAATCAGTATTGACCTGGGGTAGATTATGATAAGATTGTGGTAAGTTAAAGATTCATTTTATAATCTCAAGAACAAAAAACTTCAAAAACTATAGTTAGTAAAATAAAAGGGAATTAATATTGCATACTAAAAAAATCCATTTAACAAAAAAAAAAAGAAGCAGTAGAGCAGGGACAGAGGGAGAACAAATTATGAGGCAAATAGAATACAAATTCCAAAATATAAATGGACTAGACACCTGTTTTTAATGATGTTTTTATAGAATGTTTTCTTTCCAGATGGTGACTGAGAAGTTAATAAAAAATGGTGCCAGGTACCATAACAGTAACAGAACTTGCTGTTTTCTGGGATTTTTGTTTTTTACTTTTTTTTTTTCATTTCTTTTAATAGAGTGTGCTGGATGTCTCTATAATTTTGTTCAGATGACTGCAGAACCTGGAAAACCTGTTGTTGCTATTGATGTGTAACATACTGCTCTTGGTCTTTTTACATATATATATATATAGTTTGAAATTTTGGAAACTTTAGCTGTGCTGTCCACTTGGGAAAAAGTCTCCCAGTTGTACTATGCTGAGTTGGCATTGTACAGAAATTAACAACCATACTGGTCTAGAAACATTAAACTTAATTTTTTTCCATTTGTACAGGGGTAACACACTGTATGAAATATGTATGGTCTTATATACTTGGATTTGATTACAGAGACTAATAACATATTCTCTAAATAATGAAAAAAAAAAATCAAAAAACCTCAAATACATAAATAGGTTTAAAGTGAAAGGATGGAAAAATATGCCATCCAAGCGGTAATTGTAAAGGGGTCTACAATAGCTAAATTAATAGCTGATACATTTATTTTCTTACAATTTCAGTGGGTCCAGAATTCAGGCATGTCCATCTGGGTCTTCTGCTCAGGACCTAACAATACTGGAATCCAGATATCAGCCAGGCTGCAGTCTCATCTGAGGCGCCACTGGGGTAGGATCTGCCTCCAGTTCATCCAGGGTGTTGGCAGAATTCAGTTCCTTGAGGTAGAACTGAGAGCTTGGTTTCTGTGGGCTGTTGACCAGAAGCTACTCAACTTCCAGAGGCCATCCTCTGCTCCTTGCACCGAGGGATTCCCAACATTCCCAGTTGCTTCCTCATGGCCATCAGGAGAGACCCCAGTAAGACCATCAGCTAACTTAACCTAAAATTCCACCCAACAGCAGCGGAATACACATTCTTTTCAAGAGCACTTTGAAGATTATCCAGATAATAAGTATTTATAGTATTAAGCTGATGAGTTTATAGAAATTTATTGTATGGCAATCGGTAACTAATATAGAGGGAGACTTCTTCAACCTGATAAAGGGCATCTATGAAAAACCTATAGAAAGCATTATACTTATGGTATGAGCCTGGATGTTTTCTTCATAAAATTGGGAATAAGGAAGGATGTCCACTCTCACCACTCCTATTCAACACTGGACTGGATATTTTTAAATCCTCAGATTTTAGAGCACTAAGGCAAGAAAAAGAAATTAAAGGAATATAGATTGGAAAAGAAGAAGTAAAATTGTTTTTATTTACAGAAGATAAAATAGTCTCTGTAGAAAATACTGCAGAATCTACAAAATTTTACTTAAATAAGTGAATTTTCCAGGGCTGCAGAATATGAGCTCAGTATAGAAAAATCAATTGTATTTCTATATATTAGAAATGAATAATCCAAAAGTGAAATTAAGAAAACAATTCCATTTACAAAGAATATACCTATTGGGGGCAGAGAAAGAGAGAGAGAAGAATGGGGAGAGAGAGAGAGAGAGAGAATGTGAGAGTAAGAGCAGAGGCTACCCCAGGAACTGAAGGAAGGTTGGGAGAGCAGTCTGACATAAAGTTATGGAGGGCACAGGGGTGCATCAGGGGTGTATCGTGATTATCGAGGGCACGGGGTGCATCATCGAGTCCTTGTAAGCCACTTCAAGAACTGGTGGAGGATATTGGAGGGTTTAACTTTTTTTAAAGAAGGAAAACATCACTCTGGCTGCAGTGTGGATTCGAGAAGAACAAAATAGGACTGGAGAGCCCGTTAGGCTTCTGTTGCATTAATAAAGGCAAGGATAGGATTAGTCAGACTGGTGAGAAGTGGCCTCATTTGAGGGCTATTTTGAATATTTTAAAAATCTGTAAATGATTAGATACTTAAGGCAAAAGTATTTCTCATGAATAGACAGTTCTCTGAGAAAACTGCCTAGATGGGTTGTGAAAGTTGTTTTCAGGCAAGGTCTAATTTCCTCCTGGAAATTTCCTCAATCTATTTCACCTGATGGATTGCTGGGTGGTCTTCAATGGTGACATTTGGATGAAATGAACTTTAGGGTCTCTTTAGATGTTGAAATACTATGCACAATACAACCGACTACTGGGCAGAATTCCCAGAGAAAAAAAGAAGAAAAAGTGAACATCTCAGAAATGATCAATGGACATAATTAAAAATCACAATCAGTCTTCTATCAAAGGGCAAACATTTGCAGGAAAAAGATTAAGTAATGAAGCTGGGTGTGATGGTTAGGGTCATGTGTCTACTCGGCCAGGTCATGGTGCCCAGTCGTCTGGTCCAGCAAGCACTGGGCTAATTGTAATACGAGGGCATTTCATGGACTTTAATCATAATGAGTTTGATTGTATGGATGGCTGGTTATATCTACAGTCAACTGAGGAGATTGCCATCAGCAATGAGTGGCGTCTCATCCAATCAGTTGAAGGCCTTAAAAGAAGTGATTTCAGCATTCAGAGAGAGAATTTCCATGTCTCCTTCAGACTCTGGCTTGCAGCCTGCCCTGTGGAATTTGGACTTGTGCATCCCCACAGTCGTGTGAGACAATTTTACAAAATATCATACAATTTACAGATATCTCCTGTCAGTTCTGTTTACCTGGAGAACCCAGAACACTGGGCCATGTTTTTTGTTTTTAATTTTTGATTATTTGTTCACTTATTCATTCAGCAAACAGTTTTGTGTCTTTCCTATGTTCCTTGCATTGTTTTAGGCATTTAGGAAACAACAATGAATGAGACAATTAGATCCCCCTACCCTAACGAAGCTTATAGTCACTGGGGTGAGAATCACGCTAAGCCGAGAAATAAATGAATAAGATGATTTCAGAGATTCTGAAGTTCTCCAAAGGTCACAAGCTTAGAGATGGAATATAGAGTGACTGGAAGGGGGTGCCTTAAATAGGGAGCTCAGCAAAGTCTCCTCTGAGAAAATTGCATCTAAACTGAGATTGAGAAGCTCTCAAGGCATATGTATTTATTATAGTTATAGCAAATAAAACATTTACAATAGTTAAGATGTGCTCATAATATACTTGTCTAAAAAAATATCATGGATAGAACTGGTGAGTTATTTGATAAGTTCAATAAGTGAGGTGGAATATTTCTTATTTTGGATTTTTAAAAATAAAGTCTGAAAACTGAGAATCATGTGAAATAAGTACACACAAATTCTAAATAGAGGTCCTGGACGCAGCCGCCTTTCTACCAGTCCCTATCGCCCACCTCCAGCCTATACAAGACGAGACCAGATACTTGAAGGACTGACTGAGAACATCATAAATGTCACGAGTTCAAGGCCAAGGGGAGAGTACCTCTCCTCTCCCTACAGAGTGAGCCAGGCTGTTTATGGACCAGGTCACCAAAGAGTCATAGCAGAGGTTGCTGCAGGTTATTTTTCAGGAGCAATTTTAAGATCATTTGTGCCTCTATATTCTGGAACCAACAATGTTGGGGTACAAGAGGAACTATTTTCTGGTCAATGCCCAGAACTCCTAAGTGGGAACACTAACCAAAAGGCACATTAATCTGTCTGCAGCTCCACTGTCCTGGAGTTCAGCTCTGTACAGGAATTGTCTAGGAAGAAAGAGTCCTTTGCGCACAGCTGGCTCATCTCTCCCTCACTGGGCTCCGTGTTATTTGGGAATCGGAGCCCTGATTCCTCTGGCTCTCCCAGGCTCTGGAGTGGTAGTCTGTTTTCTATCTCTGTCACTCTGTTCCTGGTGCTCTTTGATTTACCTTATCTGCCTAAGACCTAGGGTGACTGACTTCCAAAGTGGCTGTTCCATTTACATTCCCACCAGCTGGTATGAAGACCTCTGGTTTTCCACTTCCTCACCAGTGTTAGTTATTGTCTGTCTCTGATCATGGTCACAATGGTGTCTCATTGTGGTTTTGATTTGCCTTTCCTTAAAGGCTAATGATATTGAACATTCTTTCATGAGCTTTTTGGCAATTTGTTTATCTTCTTTGGAGAAATGCCTATTCAGATCCTTTCCTTTTCTAAAACCAGGTTGTTGGTTTTTTTTGAGTTTTAAGGGTTCTTTATATATTCTAGATAGTAGTCCCTTATCAGATATATGATTTGCCAACATTTTCTCTCCTTCTATGGGTTATGGGTTGTATTTTCACTTTCTCTCAAGTGTCCTTTTAATATTGATAAATATTAAATATTTATATCAAGATCAATATTGATAATATTGATAAATAGGTCCAATTTACCTATTTTCAATTTGGTTGCCTGTGCTTTTGGTGTCATATCTAAGAAACTATTGCTTAATACAAAGTCTCAAATGTTTTACTTGAGAGTTTTCTAAATTTTCTCCTAAGAGTTTTATAGTTTCAGCTCTTAGATTTAAGTCTTTGGTACATTTTTAGTTAATTTTTCCATATGCTGTGACATAGGAGTCTCATTTCATTCTTGCTGAAAACACTATTCTTTCCACATTGAATTATCTTGGGATCTTTGTAAAAAAAAAACCAATTGACCCTAAATTTGAGGGCTTATTTCTGGACTCTCAATTCTATTCTACCAATGTATGTGTCTATCCTTATGCCAGTATCACTCAGTCTTGATTACTTTTATTTAGCTTTTTAGTAAATTTTATAAGTAGAAAGTATGACTCCTCCAACATTGTTGTTCTTTTTCAAGAATGTTTTGGCTATTCTCGGTCCCTTGCATTTCCACTTGAATTTTAGGACAAGCTTGGCAATTTCTTCAAAAAAGGCAGCTGAGATTTTGATAGGGATTCCATTGTATCTGTATATCAGTTTGGGGATTATTGCCATCTCAAAATTATATTCCAATCCATGAACATGGGCTGATTTTCCATTTATTTAGGTTTCTGTTAATTTATTTCAATAATGTTTTATAGTTTTCTGTGTCCAAACATTGTACTCCTTTGTTAAATATATTCCTAATAGTTTTGTTCTTTTTGATGTTATTGTAAATGGAATTTTATTAATTTCATTTCTGGATTGATCATTGAGATTGGATAGAAATAAAATCGATGTTTGCATATTGATCTTGTATCTTGCAAACTTCCTGAACTCAATTATTAGTTCTAAAAGTCCTTTTGTGGATTTCTTAGAATTTTCTATATATAAGATCATCTCATTCTCAAATAGAGATAGTTTTGCTTCTTTCTTTTCAATCTGCATGTTCCTTTATCTTGCCTAATTTTCCTGGCTAGAACCTTCAGTATAATGTTGAGTAGAAGTGATGGAACTGGACATCCTTGTTCATGATGTTAGGGAGAAAGCATTCAGTCATTCACCATTTTAAGTATGATGTTAGCTGTGGCCTTTCTGGTAGATGTCCTTTTTTCAGGTTGAGGAAGTTCTCTTCTATTCCTAGTTTTTTGAGTGTTTTATCAAGAAAGAATTTGGATTTTATGAAATACTTTTTCTGCATCTATGGGGATTAACAAATGATTTTTGTCCTTTATTTTATTAATATTATACGTGTATTGCATTGATTGATATTCATAAGTTGAACCAAGCTTACATTCTGGGATACATCTCATTTGGTCATGTTGTATAATCATTTTATATGTTCCTGGATTCAGTTTTCTAGTATTTATTGATGATGTTTGTGTTTATATTAATGAAATATTACTTTATAGTTTTCTTTTCTTGTTATGTCTTTTTTTCTGGTTTTGATCAGGGTAATACTGACCTTACAGAATGAGCTGGGAAGTGTTCCCTCTTGTTCTGTTTTATTTTTTGAAAAATTTTGCAAAGGATTGTTATTAATTTTTCTTTAAATGTCTGAGAGAATTCACCAGTGAAGCCACCTGGGCCTGATAGTATTGTAGGATTTTTAAAAAATTAATAATTCAATCTCTTTCTTGTTGTACATCTATTAAGAACTTTTGTTTCTTTTTGAGTCCATTTCAGTAGTTTGTCTTTCTAGGAATTTGTTCATTTCATATATGTTATCAAATTTGCTGACACAGAGTGTTCATAACATTCCTTTATAATCTCTTTTATTTCTTTAAGTTTGGTAATGATGTCCCCTCTTTGATTCCTTATTTGAATAATTTAAGAATTCTCTCCTTTTTCTTGTCAGTCTTGCTGATTGTCAATTTTGTTGACCTTTTCAAGGAATGAAGTTTTGGTTTTGTGGATTTTCTCTATTGTTTGCTCTCTTTTGTTTCATCTATTCCCACTGTAATCTATATTATTTCCTTCATTCTCGTTGCTTTGGATTGAGTTTGCTCTTATTTTTCCAGTTTCTTAAGGTGGGAAGTTTGTTATTTATTTGAGATCTTTCTTCTTTTTAATAGCATTTACAGCTATACACTTTCCTCTAAGCATCACTTTAGCTGCAACCAATACGTTTTTTTGTTTGTTTGTTTTTAAGATTTTATTTATTTATTCATTTATCCCCCCCTTGCTGCTTGTGCTCGCTGGGTCAGCTAACCACGCCATGCGGGCGGGCTTGCCTTCACCAGGAGGCCCCGGGAACCGAACCTGGGGCCTCCCATATGGTAAACGGGAGCCCTACTGATTGAGCCACAGCCGCTTCCCTACCAATACGTTTTTATATGTAGTGTCTTCATCTTCATTTATATCCAAGTATTTTTAATTTCCTTTCTTCTTTGACTCATTATTTTGCAGTGTGTTGTTCAATTTCCACATATTTGTAAATTTCCAAAATTCCCTTCTGTTGTTCATTTTTTATGTTATTCTATTGCTATCTATGAATGTATTTTGTAAGATTTCTATCTCTTTAAATTTATGGGATCTGTTTTATGGCCTACCATATTTTCTATCCTGGGGAATGATCCTTGAACAATTAAGAAAAAAATCTGTATATATTGGGTAGCGTTACTGGGTGGAGTATTATATATATGTCTCTAAAGTCTAGTTGGTTTATATTATTATTCAAGTCTTCTATTTCCTTGTGGATCTTCTGTCTAGTTTTATTTTTTCTATCCATTATTTAATGCAGGATAATGTCTTCTCCTACTGTTATTGTTTAATTATCTATTGCTTGCTTCAATTCTGTCAGTTTTGATTCACATATTTTGGGCTTTCTTGTTAGGTGCGTATATGTTTATAATTGTTATATCTTCTTGAGGAAGTGATCCTTTTATCATTATAAAATGTCCTGCTTTTTCTCTAGGAACAGTTTTCTCTTAAAGTCTGTTTTTTCTGATATTAATATAGTCACTTTAGTTCCCTTTTGGTTCCTTTTTGCATGATATATCTTTTTCCACCCTTTTACTTTCAACTTATTTTTGTCTTTGAATCTAAAATGTGTTTCTGGTAGATAGCAAAAGTTGGAGCTTTTTTTAAAAAAAAAATCCACTCTGCCAAACTCTGCCTCTTGATTGGAAAGTTTAATCCATTTATATTTAATGTAAATATTGTTACAGTAAGAGTTATGCCTATCATTTTGCTATTTGTTTTCTATATTTCTTATGTCATTTTGTTCTTCTATCCTTCCATTGCTGTCTTCTTTTGTGTTAAATAAGTATTTTTGAGTATTTGTGCCCTACTGAGTCAATATCTTTCATCAACTAGTAACAGCAGCATGGGAGGACTTGGTATGCATAAGGATGGCAGATAATTTGGTGTGACTGAAAGTAGCCAGAGGATAGAGCATGAAAAGCTTCTGTATGTTTTACTGACCAGATTTATATTTTAGGAGATCACTCCTTGAGCAGTGTGGAGATTGGATTGGAATGAGTTATTAAAGGGGCTGACATTTGAGAAGGCTGTTGCAATTTCCTAGGCAAAAGCTATGAGGGCCAAAACTAAGGCATGGACAAATGAGATAGAAAAAGAAAGTTCAAGAGATTTGGGAGGTAGAATATACTAGACTTGATTATCAATTAAATAGCACATGGAAGGAGGATTTGAGCATCACACTAAATTCTGTTTTAAGATGTTTACAAGAATGGAGAACATTCATAGCTGAGGAATACAGGTAGAAGGAAAATTCAGTCTTGGATTAGATATGTGGGCTTTGTATTGCCTCTGGGACATCCAGGTGAAGCTAGATACACAGGCTTCAAGAAAGAAGTGAGAGTTGGAAATATGGCTGATAATATAGGTTTTCTCATTCGGCACCCATTTCTAACTCACTTTGCATTTGCCTTTAACTATTATGGAGTCAGATGCCATATGACAGAATCCTAAAGGTTGAATTGGAAATTTGCTGGGTGGGAGTTCCTGGAGAGTATTTGCTACCTTGATGTAAAGGAATAGACCTGGCTCTCATGCCTCTGCCCATTTCCCTTTCCTCTTCATACCTGTAATGAGCTCACGAGGCCTGGAGGTGCAGCAGCCATTTTGTATCCATTGGCAACAAGCAGAAAGACACTGGCCTGCAAGCTGGGAAGAGTGGTGCAGAAATAGCAAAAGACCATGTGTCCATATAGGCATTATCTATCCTGGACTGACATGAGATCAATACACCTGTAGGTGTCTAACTGTTTTTGAGATTTTATATTGCTAAGAGTTGAACACAGTCAAAACTGATGCAAGAGTCATTGGCTCTTAGATGGTAGATGAATAAGATGATGACTATAAATGCCCAACCACTCAACTAAGTATTTGAGGGTAGTGACCTATTTGGGCATGCTGCATATGTTCAGTGATCATGCAAGCCAAAAATTTGGAAGAGTTGTATCATAGAGGAGAGAGTGGACAACTGAATCAAAGAAGACTGATAGGGCAAGTAAGATTCTCCTAGTTATTCCTGCTTTTAGTATCTTCATTCCTAGATATGCATCAAACACTACTGCTCAGTGAGGGGTCTCCTCTGCAGCAGCTGTGGAGGGTGAAAATTTCCCCACATGGGTTTTCGTAGTCATTGCAGTTGCCTTCTTGGTGATCTTGCTACAATCCATTCCCATTCTCCATCTTTATGTTTTTATTTCTTAGTCACTTTATTTCCTGATTACTGGGGATCCCTGTCATTAACTAAATCCCCAATGTCAAGTGTAATTTCAAAATCACACAAAGAACATGAACCTCTGTGTTTTTGTAAGAAATAGTGGTTTTAGTTTCTTTTCCTTGGTATCGCAATATTCTTCCTATTCTTTTTTTTTTTTTTTTTTTTACTTTCACTCTTCTCCCAAGAGTTACTGCCAGGATCTCTTAGGACCTCTCTTTCTGATCAGTTCTTCAAGGGATATTCTCTATAATACATTCTTGAGATGGCCTGTTTTGCATTTATATTTCAAAACCAAAATGTCATTAATGTTCTTCCTCTTGATAATTGGGTTGGAAAGGTTGATTGGATCCATTCTTTAAAGTGTGATTCAACATTCATTTGTCTCCTTACTCATTCTTCTGGACTGGCAAAGAGTGTGTGAAAATGAACTTCCATGGAGATTTTATGGTTTTGATGAAATACTTATATTCATAACTAATATCAAATCTCCAGCCTGCAGTGTTATCCCTTTCTGATTTAGAGCAAGCAATGGGGTTTAGTTTCCTCAACTTAAACTGAACAGAGTGTATGCTCTTGAGAAAGCCTACTAGCAGGGTGTGGGAGAAGTCTGTGCTACATTTCAGAGTTTATATGATGAATATTGTTTTAGATCATAGATAAATACAATGTGGAAGGGACGAGAAAAAGAAATTAAAAGGTAGAATATTACTGGACTTTATTCCAAGAAAGGATATTCTGTCCTCTTTAGAACACAGCAGGATGGTAAAGGGGTTCAGCCAACGGCCATTTGCATTAGAGCAATATCAAAAACAACCTGGACTTCCAACTCTTAGCAGGACCCTGCCAGGCCACAGGCCCATTTTGGGCTTCTTTCATATGAACGCTTCAACCATGCACAGGAGCTGCATTAGAGGAGCGCAAATGGCAATTCACCCTTGCTACAATTCCACTCAACTGAGGCACATTATTACATGCTTCAGCATTGCATGCACTGTGCTAATTAGGCAAGGTTGAATAAGGCTTGGGCCATACCTTATTCAGGTCACAGTGTGGTGAGGGACACCAAAATATCTTCCTGCAAAATGTCTGATTTGCAATATATCCAGGAGAGGGAGCAATATGTTCATCTCTGTATGAATCTGAGTGTGGGGAGTGGGGCATATGGGAATCCCCTATACTTTTTATGTGACATTTGTATAATCTAAGTATCTTTTAAAAAATAAAAATATATATAATTAAAAATATTTTTTTAAAAAAAGAGTAATTGGGTCTTGTATGGAAAATTGTGGCCACTCATGTTTCATTGCCACAAAGGGAAAGACAGCCTTTCCTGGGGCATTATTTGAAGAAAAATAGGTCCTTGGGACAATAAAAGGTACTATAAGAAAAAGAGGTACGGCAAGTTTTTGTAAACATTTAAAGAAAATTAAATGGATCTCTTTGTAACAGATCTTTTCAGAGTTTTTAATGTGCTGATATGCTTATGACACTAAAAAAAAAAAAAAAGAGGATTTAGTATGTATAATTTCTAAAATTTATCTTACTTTTTTGTGCTGGAGGTTTCAGACCCCAGTGTTTCTTAGAATATGCTAGATCTCACACAAAGGATATTTCATTATGGTCCAAGTAATGTCTTTATACTATCTCTTTACTCAAAGGTGCTACACCTGTGGTATTATTTTGAAAAAATAGTTTGCCTCTTAGTGTACAACTTTTTTTTCCCATATTCCGTTTAGAATCTTGAGGAACTGTCATCTCATTCAAGTTAGAGGGTGGAAGATATGGCAACTGATTTGGAATTTTATTTAGCTGACTGTACCACAAGTTTTATTGTCTCTACAAACATAGTTTATAAATATCTAAGAGTTGCTATGGCCTTTTGCTGGCAATGGCCCCTGAGGGAAGGACAAGAAATAATTAAAGAAGGAGGTTTATAAAAAACCATTTTTAAAGGCAGATTGGTTTACTGAAGGATCCTGTGTACTCTGCCAAGAAGGGCTGTTTGTAGTTCAATTTAACTAACTTTAATTGAGATCTCACAAGTGACCTTACACTATATTTTTAGATGGGAATTTTCTGTTGGATGATGTGCATTAAACAGAAAATAGAAGATGAATGCCAACTGCTAAAAATCTGGGAACCTGAAGGCTGACATAGAGATCCTACTAGTAAATAAGATCCCTAATCATTCTAAAGACAAAGCATGGTGGCAAAACAGATGGGCAGAATCTTGTTTTTGGATGACCATTTTACTTAGAACTCCATTTAAAAAACTAACTTACTATTTCAGCTTTCAAGTAGACAGTATGTATATTCTCAAAAACATTATTTATCCAAGAAGTTGATCCATCCCCAAGTAGTAACGGAATTTCTCAATAAAATACACCCAGGACAAACATCTCTTATTGCCCAATGCATTCCACAAAGCATCCTTAGAGGCTTTTAAAATTTTATTCCATGTTTAAGGTCCTTGATGAAATGAACTCAAATAGTGTTGAAATCAGTTTAGTGGAATGGCGGTCTAAGAATAATCCTTTCTCAGAATCCAGAGCTCCTGGGCATAAGGGTACCCATGATACAGTGATCTTCATTCCTTCAAGGTGGCATTGCTTTTAATATATCTTGGGAAGTAAGTGAAGTATTTAAATCACTTCTACAAATTATTACTCCTCTTCCTTCATGCTACATGTATTTGAGAAGAAAGCTACTCAACAATCCCTTCTGCTTTTCTTATAAATGAGGCTGATTCCAGTGGCATGCTTAAGAGTCTTTACTGTCGACTGATGTATCTGCTCAACATCTTATACTCAACACTCCATGTTATACTCAATATCTTTCTGCCAACTTTACATGGTCATTAACTCCCAACCTGGTAGTATACAAGTACTGGTAGTATTATATGCCATCTTCAACAAGAGTTACTGGACATTGTTTTTGTGTCTGTCCAGTTTTTATTTACACCTATCCCTTGAGGGTCTAGATGAGCTATGTGCTATGGGATCACAAATTCCAATTTAACTCAACAAGCCCCAGTCATTAAACATGTGAGAAACAATCGGGCATTATGGATAATCTTGTAATTAACCAATCTTTATAAGAATAAATGAAAGAGAAGTACAAAAATATATGATGAATTACTGGGTAGAATAGCAGTTAAACCCAACAAAAACATCAGGCTTAGAGTTTTAGAATATAAGAGCTAAAGGGAAAGTTAGACTTTACGTATCATTTTACAGCAAGAGAACAGAGTCTTCCCGAGATCAAATGATTCTGTAGCAAAAGTTACATAGTTAGTTGCAGAGGCCTTTTTTTCCCCTCAATCTGGCGCAGTTTCTGTATATCATTTGACCTACTCTAATGCTTCTGCTCTAAATCTACTCTAGGTATTGCCCTTCACCTCACTCCCAAATCCCCAACAATGATCACTCAAAGAAATGCAAAATCACTCTGATTTTTCATTAACAATATTCTCTAGGGTTTCCTGGCATAGATCTCTGTTCTGCTTGTGTTATCCTGATTAAACTTGGAGGTATCAATTTGTACGAAATTACACCCATACAAGAGTAAGACTTTTATAAGTCATGTCAAGAGGGTTCTTCACACTTAATTTTTATATTCTGGCCACTAGAAAAGTGTTATTGATTCACTCAAGTTCAGATGATATTTACTAACAGCAAGTGTGGTTAGGCTTTCAAGATTTTATGTGCATTTTAAGAAAGGCTAAAGTAAAATTGTGGAATTATTCTATTGTTAACCTAAACCTACATATATAATCATACCATAGCTATAAATAACATATATAGGCATCACTAGCACACGAGTCTGTCAATCACTATTAATCCCACCTCACTAATGAAGCTTAAATACTTAGCTCAGAATGGGAAAACCTTCCTTAATGTTTAGGTCTGCATCTTCTTTGTCCTATATCAAGCATATTCTCTATTATCCAATGATCCCTTTCTGTCCAAGCCTCACACTGAGTCACACTGTTACATATCATATCCTCCATCTTTCTTTCCTCAAAGAAGCTTCATTGGGTACTTATGTATGCTGACACCGGCCTAGGTAGTGGGAATAATATGGAACAAGATAGAAATGGTTCTCACTCTGTTGGAGTTTACTCTCCAGTGATTATATCCTTTTTTAAAAAATTCTACATGTTTAATTTATAGATTTCAGATAATTATTGGATTTTGTCTGCAATCACTCAACGTTTGGTCATCATCAAGTTACTTTTCTTGTTTCAGCTATTTCTGATCTTGTTTCATACTGAAGTAGGCATGCTCAATATTGACATGTGGAGGTACACTCTCTCCCTGTGGGGGTATATTCATATAATCCCTATTATCAAATGTTCCCTTTACAAGATTACCAAAATGAACAAGTTTTACAGATCTCTCTCACTTTCAGCAGGACAGGAACAATCCAAGTTGGTTGCTTCTTGAACCATTTCTTTCTCCATTACATATAAGTCCTTTATATTATGGTTTTCTTCTGTTGCCTAATATTAAGTGTCTTCTTGACTGCAGCTGAATGTAAAAGTTGAGTACTTGCTTTCTTATTAGTTTTGTTATTCCAAAATATTAAGTCTATACCACTTCCACTGGTATCTGCATATTGTCAATGTTCAGTCTTGTCAACCACCCACCCAAAACCAATCAGAGGTCTCCTTCAATAAATAAATGTCTTTGGGAGACCGTGGTTCCAGAATAATATCAAATCAGACTAAAGGTTGGTCTCTAGAATTGTAATGGAACCCCAAATTTCCTTATCAGAAACTACTGTGAATATTAATGTGTCATTAATGTCATCTCTGAAGCATGTTTTACATTAAACAGGGCAATAGGAAAAGCAACAAGCAGGCCCTACAATACTGCCCATATATTTATTTTAAAACAATAACTATAAAATCCCAGAAGTGTCTCTTTTTTTTTGGCATAATAGTGTACTAGGTATGAAGCCTATCCATCCTGGAGGTTTCATAACTAGTGAAAGCAAGCAAGTTATTCTCATTAATCATGCAAATAAGTACTAAGTTCGTGCATGCATGCTTGCAATTTAAAATTTTATATACATTTATGTGCAAATTAAGTGTGGCCCTCAGGCTCCTGGCAAATTGCCATTGTAGCCCTTGGAAGTATAGAACTTGGGCAGCTCAAAATTTACAGCTTTTTCCAGTGAGGTCTGTTTCATTGCCTTCTACTTTTTTGTGGTCTGCTTGAGACTTGATGCCCAATTTTAAAAAGTACATTTATGATCTTATCTCTCCACCTGGTAGACTCAATTAAAGAAATGACAGAAACAAAAGTGAATTAAGTTATTTGAGTTTGGAGGAATTATTTTGAACTAATTTTTCAATAACAAGATGTTCTGTTAAGGTCATTGAAAGCCTTTGTGTACTAATATTATATAAATAGAAAGATAACTTATACACTCCTGTGTACAAGTTTTTTCAAGATGCCTCCTGTTGAACTACCTTTAAAAATGGGTGACCTTGTAGCTATAAAATTGGTCCTCATTATTCAGAGATCACTTAGACAGCAAACTCTGCTAGCTTGTTTCCAAGCACCTGGAAGAATTCCTCCAAAAACAGTCAAAATTGATTTTGTAGCCTCTATGCTAAAGGTTCCTCTGACAACCAAAGCCCATTTTATTCAAACTTTGCCTTTAATTCTAACATATTTAGTTTGTTTCCTAGTCCACACTGGCTGGGAAGCAACAATTCAGGATAAGCAGTTTTGTGGCTGCCCACTGACTCCAAGAAGCAGTGATAATTAACAATATGACAATACAGTTGGAGAGGGGCCTAAAACAAAACAAAACAAAGTAAAACACTGGCTTACTAGTGTCAATCTGAGAACATTTACTATGTGGTCAAAAGCTCTATTCACTTTAACAGCCATGAAATTATTATAACCTTAATGCACAACAAAGAGATGGATTAATACATTGAATACACATTCATTAAAAATCTTGGGAAGCGGATGTGGCTCAGTTTACTGGGTTCCTGCCTATCACATGGGAGGGCCTTGGTTCCATTCCCGGTGCCTCCTAAAGAAGACAGCAAGCTGGCATGATGGGCAGACATGGCGAACTGACACAAGAGACACAAGAAGAAAAACATAATGAGAGACCCAACAAAGCAGGGAGCCGAGGTGGCTCAAGTGATTAGGCAGCTCCCTCCCACATCAGAGTTCCCCAGTTCGGCTCCTGGTGCCTCCTAAAGAAACAAGGAAGACAAACAGACACAGCAAGTGCAAACAACAAGGGGGTAGGAGAAATAAGTCAAATAAAATCTAAAAAATAAAAAATCTTAAATGCCTGAGCTAGGATTTAGGGAAGGAAACACAAGTAAAAAGTAATTCATGACCTCAGAAATTTTACAATTAAGCTGGGAAAGCAAAAAGATAAGGAATTATACTAGAAAGAAATATAAAGTGCTATGGGAGTACAGAAATTGGAGAAACTGATTTGATTTCAAGGCTTAATGGATAAGTAATATTTGAAGTTGGTCTTAAAAGCCAAAAAGGGGCATTCCAAACTGATAATGAAGGAATTGATATTATAGGAAGAAGGGGCAGTATGTACAAAGAGTAATGAAAGATGTTATGTGTGGTAGGCAGAATTCTAAGATGGCTCCCAAGATTCCCACCGTCTGCTCTCCTAATTTGCAGTATAATTCCTTCCCTTTGAGTGTAAGAAGGACCTGTGAATATGATGTGATTACCCCAGCCCATAACCCATGATTATGTTGCATTATATGACTAAGGGAGTTTATGGATATCATTAAGTTCCCTAATCAGTTGAGTTTGAGTTAATCAAAACAAAGGCTACCATAGGTGGGCCTTACTTAATAAGGTGAGCCTTTCAAAGAGGCCAGAGAGAGAGATTCTGCTGTCCTTGAAGAAGTAACCTGCCACACGGTGAACATAGCCTGTAGAAAGGACCTGAGATCCACCTTTTGGAGCTGAGAGTGGTCCCCAGCCAATAGCTAGCAAGAAAGCAGGTATTTCAGCCACCAACCTTCTGAAGGAGCGTGGAAATGAGTCTTCCCTAGTCAAGCATCCATCTGAGCACACAGCCGGCTGACACCATGGTTTCACTTTTGTGAGACCCTGAGTAGGGTGTGATGTGCCAAACTCCTCACAGAGACTGAGATAATGGATTTGTGTCATTTTAAGCTTCTAAATTTGTGGTAATTTGTTATATAGCAATGGAAAAATAAATATGGCATTTTGGGGGACAGAAAGTAGTTTAGAATTTCTGGTTCACAGTGTAGATGAGCAAGGTAGCAGGAGAAGTGCAGACAAGAGAAAGTCTGAATAATGGTCCGATACACCATGAAAAGAGGTTCTGAATTCATCCTTTGGGTAACAGGGAGTTATTGAAGGTTTTTAAGGTAAAGGGTGCCAATAACAGGTTTCTGTTTTTAACCCTGGCCAAAGTGACAAGGATAGATTGTATAGGGGGAATAAAAGAAGAAGGAAAACAAGGTAGACTTTACTGAAACAATCCTTATAAATAGTTATGAAAGTTTATTGAAATGCAATGCTGGTAGTGAGGAAGTGAAAGGAGAAGATTAGAAAGATATTTAGAAGATCAACATAATGATCAATATGAGACTAACGTGAAAGAAAATATTAGCCTTGATGATATGACGATAAGAGAAGATGAACAATTAGGGGGAGAAGTTATCTGGATTTTGAACATGGCAGGCTTTAAATGCCTGCAGGATTTCCAAATGATTAAGGGGAGCTTCTCATAGCTACTCACAGGCAATTAAAAATGTAGTTTGAACTCTGGAACAAGGTGGAGGCTGGGGATTTATTTGGGTGGTTGTCAAAAGAATTGAAAGCATGAATATAAATGAGATCATTCAAAAAGGTAGGTACTCTGAAACGATGATGACAGATTAAACCCTGGGGAACATCCTGTTTTAGTCTGCTAGGATTGGCTTTTACAATGGGGATTTATTAGCTTACAAACCTATTGTTCTGAGTCTGTGAAAATGTCCAAATCAAGGCATCATCAGGTGATACGTTCTGTCTGAAGACCAGCTGCTGCTGACCCTGGACTCCTGTCACAGAGCAAGGCACGTGCAGCGTCTGCTGGTCTCTCCTTTTTCTTTCGGATTGTGTTGCTTTCAGCTTCAGGCTTCCACGGCTTTCCCTTTCAGCTTCTGTAGCTTCTTCTCTGTCTCTCTCTCCATATTCATCCCATTTATAAAGGACTCCAATGAGAGGATTAAGACCCACCCTGGGCCATGCCTTAACCGAAGTAACCTCATCAAAAGGTCCCACCTACAACAGGTCCACACCCACAGGAGTGGATTAACTTCAAGAACATGCTTTTCTGGTGTCCATAAAGCCTCAAACCATCACACACATTCAGTAGAATAAGAAAAGCAGAGAAGAAAAATTATGAATTGTCAGATAATAAAAGCAAAATGTGGGAGAAATGGTATCAGAAGCTGAGGGGGAGAAGTGCTCAAAGGAATAAAGACCTAGCATTGTCAAATTTCAAAGGGCAAGTAGAGTGAGCATTAAAGCAAAGCCTTTGGATTTAACTCTAAGGAATTTATCGGCCCTAATAAGAACACTTTTGCCTTGGTAAGAGAGTCCCAAAGGAATTGTGGATGTGGAAGCCATATTGCAGTGGGTTTTAGGAATAAATGGAAAATGGGGACACGGTGGACTCACAGGATGGACTCTTCTTTGAAATAGCTGGACAATAAGAGAAGAGGAAATTTAAAGGAGTGACTCAAGGTAGATAGTCAAAAGGAAAATTTTTTTTAGCTTGTGAGAGATTCAATATGTTTGAACTCTGGAAGGAAGGAGTTGGTGGCTATTCATGATGATTGATGGTCATGATGATAACTCTGAATCATCAGAAAAGGTCAAATCCTGTTCAATATATAATATCTTTTAGAAAGAGTTCCAGCAAAAATATCTACATGAAATTTACTCCTTTGAACACTAAACTTGTTTTCTTTTATTGGAAAATTAATTTGTGGAGAATATGCATTCCCTCCATGGTGATGGACAAATGAGGTGTTACTCTAAATAGAGGGAAAATATTTAGCTAAAAACTGTCCTTTGAAAAATTCCTTTTTATTTCTGAAATGTTGAGGCAATGTTCTGGGCAATGAAGAAAGAAAAGAAAAAAAAAAAAAAAAAAAAACCCTAGCAAATCTCATGATTCCCATGCACTTGTTATTAAGATCTGGAATAGCCTTCAGTTGTCTGGCTCAGAAGCAGTAAAGGCGTTAGGCCACGCATTTGTCACCTGCTCTGAGGTGAAAACAGAAGGGCTAGCATTCGGCCTCGGTAGACGAGAAAAATCCGGCTGTGGTAAACACAGTGGTTTCTCCTAAACGTTGTATTCTACCTAACTCAGCTATCCAGATGGTAAATATTTAACCAGGAAAACTTCTGGAATTGTTTGTGTTTCAATGAAAATGTTTGCTGTCACCATTCGGTTTCTTTTTTGAAATTCTGCTCAGCATTATTATTACTTTTTTAAAAACTACTTCATTACTCTTCACTGCCTGCAGTTGCAGCATATTGCCTCACTATTAAAAACAGATTGTTAAACGCTTGCTGGCAAAACCCCATAGGATCTATGTGGATTTATTTGTTTTAAATTTTATTAAAATTCTCTGGGTACAGATTAACTTTGCTTGCTCAATATTTTTTATTGTTTCACCTGCTATTGAGTAGAAACTGCAACTGGGAAGGGTTTTGTTTTGTTTTAAGTTACCAAGTTCTATCAAAATTGTTTGAAAGGGCCTAAACATTTTTTTCGTTGGAACGATCCCCTTTCAAATCGCCACCACCCCTAGGAGGGGTTTACGTACACAAGGTATCCAGATGTCTTGGGTAATGAGTAAATACCCAGCATCTTTAAGGAAGTTCAGGAGCACTTGGGAACTTGGAAGGAGCTGAGCCCCTTTAGGGAAGACTCCCCACTCCTCTGCTGATGAGCAAGGAAAATGGTCTGCTGCAAGCCGAGTGTGAGAAAAGGCAGCTGAACCTTCTAGCTGATGGACTCAGCCAGGCAAAACAACTTGCCCAGTATTGCAAGGGCGAGTCAGATCAGAGTGTCCTGTGAAAGGAAGTCTGAGGGGGACAGGGATACAGTTCTGGGAAGAGCATAATTAAAGCATGTTGCATAATAAATAAGAGCTGTTTTTCCCTTGATTTGAGTGTGAGCTTCAATGCAGAGATCAAGCAGTTTTTAAAAAAGGGAAAGAAGCACCTCTGGTTTACATAAAAGTAATGGGTTTCAATTTAGTACCTATTTAGTGAAGGAGGCTTCAGAAAGAGTGAAACTTTAGGGCTTTTCTATAATTTCCTTAAGCCACACATGAAAATGGGCATCTGAGATTTATCAAATATATTCTCCTGCCATTTCTGCCCTGAGACAAGCTACGCCAAATAGGCTTTCTCTAGTGTCTCAGAAACAAAGCAGTGCATGAGGACACAAGGGGCCTGAACTGCAGAGAGAATTTTGTTCCCCAAAGGCCCAGATCCGCTGCGCTGCATGTAGATGCCGTCAGCGTGACCGTGGAGAATGGGAAGGGCCCAGGCTGTAGCCGCCAAAGACTTAGGGTAGCATCCCGGCTCCTGCACGTAGGGGCTGAGCCTTAGCCTCTTTGAGCCTCAATGCCTTATCTTTGCCTGTGTTTCCTCATCTGTAAACTGGGGGTAATAACACTCTCTGACATTGTTCAACAAACAACAGTCACAGATAGCAAAGTTTTTGTAGCTTGTGAAACATAATATGTATATTAGTTGGGGAAAAAATCCTTGAATATTTTTCATCCCGCTTTACAAGCCAGGATTTGAACATAGGACTGAGTGACCTAAAGTCTGGTCTTATTCCAAACTGCCTTATTGGTTATCAAAGCTCAATAAATATTTCCAACACGCAAGTCATTTTTCTTTCGGGGATACCGAGCTGAATGAGACTTGATATCATTTTCACGATGCCGTAGCTTATTAAGGAAGGCAAGCCACGCATGTGAATATCTATCCTATGAGTGAGGAAATGTGTGACTTAAGAGATGTTTATTCAACTATTTGATGATCACCTACTGAATACCCTACAACATGACAGGTACTGCGGAGACACTGGGGACATAATGATAAGCAAAATAAACACGGTCCTCTCAAAACTTAGAGCCTGGAGGTAGAAGACAGGTATTGGTCAAATAAATGCAAAATTGCAGCATTTATAAGAGCTTCAAGGTGAAGATACTTATAAAGTGCTAGAGGCTTCAGAGAAGAGAGGTTGCTTGAGCTAAGGGTATCGAGGAACGCTTTACAGGAAAGGGCTCTTCAGAGCCCAGTTCTTGAAGACAGGTGAGATTTGGATCCATGGAGTAGGAGGGAAGGTGGTCTTTGATAGGGAATACACACAGTATAAGTCTAGGAGTGAGCATGCAAAAGTGTCTGGGGAAATGTAAGGTAAATCCATTTGCCCAATATCAAGGAAGGCGGCTAGAAAATAAAAGCTTGCCAGGCGTGTAGGATTCTGATTGTGAGGGTCTCCAGGGCCAGGTTAAGGAGCGTGGGCATTATTCTGTGACCCATAAAGAATCTCTGGAGTTCGTGAGCAGCAGGGGCTGTGACCACATCTTTGCTCAGTAAAATACTCTGCTCCTACTCTGGCGGCTTCGCTGGGGGTGGGGAAGAAGTGAGAAGAGGAGATGCCACTTAAGAGGCTACTTCAGCAATCAGAACTGACACAGAATCCAAACCAGCAGTTAGCAGTGGGCGTGGAAAGGAGGGAGAGTGGAAAAGGCCACTGCTGTCAAAACATCGACTGATCTTGACTGTGGAAGACAAGGACAATAAGGAATCACTCATAAATACATAGAAAAGGAAAAAAAATCAACTGCAAACTTTTTTTTTTTTTTTGAATGGAGCTATCATGCTAGCATTGTATTCATATTAACATACTGCTTTTGGACTTCAATTTTTTATCTATAAAATGGCATGAATAATATTAGTCATCACAGAGGCCAGTTTTATTCAATAACACACACAAAAAAATGCGTTAGGGTCCTTTAAATGATCTAGAGTCACCTGCTCAAGTGTAGAATGTTAGGGGTAGATGAGTCTTAGCAACCATGGGGAGCAGTGGATTTTAAAAGTTAGGAAGCTGAAGTCCAGAGAGATTAAGGAACTCAATGAAGCCAGACAACTAGTAAGACAGAGAGTCCAGATGTCCTGCTTCCCAAGCCAGGGTTTTTTCACCACTTCACAGAGCCTCTTACTTTTAACACTGGTGTTTAGTTAGGAAAACGATCCTCCCATCGCAGCTGGGCTTGCCCAACCCATGATGGCCTCACGCTGTTGACCAGTGTACAGTGAACGAGAGAGTATGAAGATACTTGGACGAGAGCTGCTGGGTGTAGGCTCCAGGACTCTAGACAGAGCTGTTGCTGTGTGCATCCTAGCACTTCATCCTGTGTCTGAGAAAATTAGATGACTGATGGGAAACGACCGCAGGGAAATGGGAATCCACTCAGGAAAGACTTGATGCCAAGAAGAAGGGAAGCCAAGGTGCACTCACTCACATCGAGCTGCACGAAGCAGGCCTGGGAAGTGAGCATCGCTCTGGCCTTGTTACTGTCGTCCACCATTTGAGTCATTGGGCGAAGGGTCTCTACCAAAGAGAAAATAACCCTTGAAAACAGCTGTTTCTCCACCCCGTCTGCGCGGCATCCGGAGCGCTAGGTGAAGGAGGCGGCTGCGAGCAGCCCTGAGCTGGCTGCATTGGCCCTTGTGCCTGCACAAGCACGACCTCCCTTGGTTTGCACATTTGCACCCTCAGTGCGGATACACACAGCGTCAACGTCAGCCAAGTCGCCTTAACCTGGCATTAGGCAGTTTAGTTGTCACTTTTACTTTGGCACCATGGTAGGGAAGAAATGGGTAGAAATGATGAAGTACCCGAGGGCTTTTTGGTAACCTTCTGGAAACTCCCAGAGTTCCTGCTTTGGAAATTAAGGAGACTGGATTTCCTACAGAATGAGGGAGGAGTGAGCAGATAAATTCTCTTCTTACCTCACATTATCTCCATAGGAAAGAAACAAAAACAAAATTAAATTTGCTATATCAAAATGTATTATCTGCTTGTTCTTTTGAAATAATCTTGGCGTCTGCAGCGTAGTTGGGAGGCAGGTCAGCTGGTGGGGTTATATTTCTGGGTAACACAGTTTCTGCATAAACAGACTTCTGAAGAGTTGACCCTTTGTTTCCTAAGATCTTCTGGTAGATTCTCTGGAAAAGTTAAGGGACACCAGTCGGATGACTATTTCTTCTTTTGCTAGATCTCAAACAAGTTTTTGTTCCATGTGTTGACTAGTAGAGAGGGCACTGAATCAAGAGTTAAAGACCTGTGTTTTAGATTTACTGTGCAATGTGGCTTTAGGGGCATTACTCGCTTTCTTTGTCTGACAGCTTTATCTTTGAAGATACAGATGGTCATCCCTACCCTAACTGACCTTTCTGGAATTCTGGTCAAATCCTGTTAAGTAAAATCAGAATTGTTTTAAATTGCATTTAACAATTTAAAACCTTTCCAAGCATATATGGGATGATTTTGTAGCCTTTGCAGTATGTTTTCCAAACTGTGCTCATTATAATACTAAGACATGTGAGATACCCCTTCATTAACTGTGTTAGGAAAATACTGAATTAGACAAAGTTAAATAAGTCCCATTACTGAACAGTTACTACCAATGTGGTATCTAAGAGGAAGATGCCTTATATAGAATTTCTCATCTAACCCAAGTGTTTCACAGAATTCAAATATGGGAAAATAATCCTTATGGTATGATTTGAACTTTTTGAAACATGCTAATGGACATTCAGTTCCATTAGGTTGCTTTTCTTGAGGCGCATACTAACCTGAGTCATGCTTACTGATGAATAGATCTGAACTATGAGAATTTCGTCAATGTTTTTGCTTATCATGGTGGACTGGAACATATTAAATTTTAAAATTGTCATTTTTTCTGAGGGTTGATTCAAGAATTTAGGGGTCCATGAGGGGGAAAGTGGCCCCTGCTTCTTTTCTGTCTAAACTTGGCATGAGGCTTAAGATGAGACCACAGGCTTACAGGTCACTACTTAGTACATTTCTCAGTTGTAAACATTTGGATCCACAGGCCAAACATTTTGAGCTTCTTGGGAACTTGGTAACTCATTACCATCCATCAACACTCACTTAACTCTTAATGGAGGTATAATGCCTGTCTACTACAGGGATTGAGTGCATAGCCTAGTCATCTCCTTCTAGAAAAGCCCATGTACTGCCAGAGGTCCACTGGCAGTATCCTTTTGTACAATAGACCCTGGCACCTTAGACATAGTTGATTGGTGTAGGGTATGGGTTCATGATCCAAGAGGAGCCAATAAAAATTCCTTTTCTAAGATTTTTGAATTAAAATAGTAAATTTGGGCTCTGTTTTGGCTTACCGTAAGAAGCCCTGTGCATCACTGATTGGACTGGCTGGCAGAGAGAATTGTCTGCAGAGGGTGGTAAGGATGAAGCTGAAACGCAAGAGGCAGAGCTGAGCCGTGGAGAGGCCCCAGCTTCCCGTTCTGTGGTTCTCACTCGTCCCGGGGCCAGGGCATTTCCGATCTTGGCTACTGCAATTAATCTCATGTTCTATCATTTCCTACTCAAGTTAACGTTAGTTGGTTTCTGTTTTTCAAAAAAAAAAAAAAAAAAAAAAAAAATAGGGGGTCTTAACGAATGCAGAGCAAGTGATGTTGTTCTGGATCCTGGAAGGAGGATTGTTCTGGAGCAGCAGGGCTGAGGCCGAGGATAAAGCAGGGGAAGGTGCGTGCCCTGGCGCCACGTCCCCAGGATGTGCACTCGGACTTTTCCAGTCGCCACAGTCCGCAGGCAGCGGGTAGTAAGGCCCTTGCCGAGCCTCGGCGTCCTCACCTGTGAAATGGGTAGAATAGAATACCTAACTCAGAGAGTTTTGGTGAAGACTCAATGACACATAACACATACCTGAGAACTTGATAAAGATTATAACCTTTAAAGTTTATTCTTTCATGGTTCCTTCATGGAAATAACTAACATTTGTTATTATCATAGGCAAAGATTTACTTGTGTTAATAGGGTCGTGGGGTTTGTTTTATTGTGTTTAGTTTTTGAGGCTTGTGACACTGGAGAGGAGTAGGCAGGCGGGCATGGCTGGGACTGCAGGGACCTGGGTAGAAGAAGGCAGCCGGAGGTACAGATGCCTGAAGAGAGGACAAAAGGAGGGCACAGCAGGTGGGAGAGGCATACAGGCAGAGGGGAGGGAAATCATCAGGCCAGGCCAGGGAAAGGGTGTCCCGGTGTGCTGAGTGTCCCTGAAAATCACTCTGCTATCTTCTGACTCAGGAACACGTTTCCCCACACCTGCACAGAGACATCAAGTCGCCCCCCCCCTTTTTAAAAATAATATATATTTTTTATTTTTAAAAAGAGACTTAGATTACATAAATGTTACACAAAAATATAGGGGTTCCCATATGCCCCACTCCCCTCAAATCGCCCCTTGCACTCCATTCTCCAGCGTGAGTAAAGTCTTGATGATTATTTACGTAACTATCCCTTCCTTCTTCACAAGGACATTATTCTAGGGTAAAACTGGCTTTGTGGAGGCACAGCCAGTACCCCTCTTGCCGACAATGGCCCTTGGTGCTTATGAAGAGAGCAGAGATAGCCTTAGTTTCTAGGGGTGCAAGTTGCTCAGGCCATGCCCTCTAAGGCCCAGTCTCCTTTGCTACTGACCAGGAAGATTCCCTAACACTCCCCTTGGCTTGCTCCAGCAGGTGTTGGAAAGCGAAGTCAACACTGATGACTTGACCATAAAGAATACAATCTTATTTTGGAGGTTTTGCTCATAGGGAAATGGATGACTGTCTGCAGACATTTTTCTTCTTCATTGGTCGTTTTCAGTGCATTTGTCTCTGCGTGCCCTTCCATATTGCCCTTTTGCTTTCTGTAGGATCTGAGGTTCTGCTGGCCTTATGATGTAGGTGGGGTGTTTCTATTTCCGCAGGAGAAAAGGACAAGTAAACCTACCTGGGGGTAGCGCTTGAACTGGAAAAAATTCTCTAGATTAAAACAACAGGATGGGTGGAAAGGAAAACCAGTGGGGGCTCGGAATTAGATAAATGAGTCAAGGGGTTTGACTCAGGCCGAGAGGGAGAGGAGAATTATAGGCTGACCTGTGTCTCCCATTGACAGCTGCTGGTAAAGACAGCAGCCTGGTACGTTCTTTTATTGAATGCTGCTCTTTTGCTGGGTTGGAACAATAAAAGCTTTCTCCGCCTTGCCATGGTTCTTGTCTTTTGCATGGATATGCAGAGCCTTCCTTTAGAGATGCCACAGATTATGCTCCTTGCAGGGACTTTATTCCTTGTCAAAACACAAAAGCAGGGAGCTGATGTAGCTCAAGCAGTTGAGCACCTGCCTTCCACACGAAAGGACACAGTTTCGGTACCCGGTGCCTCCTGTAAAAACAGAAATGAACAACAAGCAAAACAAATGAAAAAACCAACTCAGGGAAGCCAATGTGGCTCAGTGGTCAAGCTCCAGCTTCCCACATACGAGGTCCCAGGTTCAGTCCTTGGGCCTTTGTACCTCAAAAAAAAAAAGCATGCCCCAATTCTTGGCTCAAAGCATAAATTACTTTTCAATAAAATATTTTAATGCAATCTCTCATGCTTTGTGGCTCATTCTCTAAATTTATATATCAGTCTCAGGAGATTTCCTTGCCATAACTCTCTTTTTACCATTTCTTTTGCAGGTATATTAGTCCTGTTAGTTTTTGGTTTTTTAATTCCAAAGACAGTTTAAAGATGCTAATAAAGACTGATAAATAATTCAGTTCTGGGTATTTGAAATTATTTACTCACCTCTGTAATTGAGAGTCAAGTGGGATTTATTAGTACCTAAGAGCTGTTTAGCTGCTTTTATCAGTGGCATGGAATTTAGTTTATAAGTTTTTGGGGAAAACGATAAAATAATGGAATAAAGGAAATTCTCCTTTCAACAACTAATTTTGTATGTTTAATGGTAACTCCCTGCTTCTCACAAGGTGAAAAATAGGCATCATATGTAAAAGCGAGCTTTTGAAATGCTAATATAACAGTTGATTAATAAATGACCTCATTAATTACTAAGTTAGTGAACTCAGGAGTGAATTCAAGAAGGTAAGGGAAAAAATTCTATTCTAAAGAAGTTGGGCTCATGAGAAGGATGGAAGAGGGATAGAAAAGGTTTTGTCCTGAGCAGCAGCCAGTGCAGGGAATTTATGTGGAGCCAAGCAGGGGCTGAGGAAGCTTGTCCACCTTCTCAAGTAATGGTCACTCTTCACTACACAATATTATTCCTCATTATATTCTTCTAGCATTGTAGAATGCGGAGCTCTCATCCACTATCTGCATAAAGCTAAGTAAGTAGACTAAATAAATGTACCACAAAGTAGTCATTTGAACAATTTAGAGAAAGAAAAAAACCATCGAAGAAGACCGTCATTCCAAGAAAGAAAAAAAGGATACAGACCTATGAATTATAACAGAAAACCCTTCATTTAAAAAAATAACCAAAGATTATAAGTGTTGTGTTTTACAGAATATTTTGATTCAAGACTCACCAACTCCCAAATGCAAGCATTGTGTTAAGTGCTGGATGTCTAAAAGAAATCAGAGATATTCCCTGGTTCAAGGATTTAATGATTCTAGGTGGGAGATTCACATGTAAGCAATTTAATGCGACAACAATATAGCAAGGATTGATAATAGTAGCATAGACGATTTGCAATGGAAATTCAGGAAAATCACTACCAATTCAATTAGGAAGTAGCCATGTCATTTCATAGAGGAGCCAAAGTTGAGCTATAATTTGAGAGGTGAGCAGGCGTTCACCAGGGAAAGGTGGCTTTCCTGGTAGAGGGAAGTCAGAGGAGAAAGCCAGCACCTGAACGAGTCTGAGGGGATGTAGCAAAGGTTTGGCTGAAGCATGGAGTGTACAGGGATGTGAAGATGGTGAAGTGGAGCTGGAAGGATGGGTTAGGGGCAGACTGTGATAGGATTTTTCTGCTCTCTTCCCTATGTCAAGAACATTGGATTTTATGTGTTTTGCACTAAGGATCTACTATCTAATTTTTTAATTGTACATATCTTTGAGGCAAAGAAGCATGAACAAAAATTTGTCTTAAAGGATTAATTCCTGCACTGTGTAGAACGGATTAGAGAGAGGATAGAAAATGATATAAAAAGACCAGATGAGAAATAATTAGAGCTTGATCTAAGGGTATGGCAGAGCAGATGAAGGTCCAAGGTACAGCGATGAAGTTCAATTAATAGGCGTTGGAAACTGGCCAGGCATGAATGTTGGGGGCGAGAAAAGGGCTTGATAGATTGCACAGAGTTCTAGCCTCAGCAGGTGGACGAGGCCATTCCCTGCTCCAGCAGGTAGGACAGCGCAAGTCGGAGAGAGGATGCATGTTTAAGCTTAGTTTTCAACACGTTGAATTTGAGGTTCCCACAGAGCAGGCAGGATTACCTGTCTTCTAGGCAACTGGAAGTATGGACTAGGGTTTAGGAGAGCTAAGGGGACGAGGAATATTGTTTTAGTGTTCACTATAATACGAGGGAAATTGAAGTGCCAGGAATGACTAAGATCCCCCAGCCCAGCAAGAGAAGGGAAGTGTGCTCTGCATTTGTGGGCACGAAGCCAGCGATGCAGACAGATCCACAGCAATAGAAGAACCAGAAAAGAGTGGAGGGAGAAGCAGCTTCAAGGAAGAGCGGCTGATCAACTGTATCCAGTTACTCGGAAAAATCATGTGAAATAAGACAGGAAGTCTCTTTTGAACTTGGCCACTACTGGTGATTCCAGTAATTCATCTTCATGCCTGTGACAGGGCAGAAGCCAGACTGTGTAGATGGTTGAAGAGTGAATGGAAGGGGAGGAGTGGGGGAGCAGTGATGTGGAGGTCGTTGGCAAGTGATAGAGCAGGGTCAAGAAAAGAGTATATTGAAAGGAGAGATGTTTATATACTTAGGAGAAGGTGCGGGGGACATTAAAGATCCTGGGGAAAGTAGGGATAATCGAGAGAGCAGAGCTCCTTCTGTATACTGACGTGCTTTAAAATTATAACTTCCAGTCTAAGTTGCAGCTATTTGGGGAACTATTAAAAGTGAAATTAATCTATAGCAAGAGCTACCTGGGTGGAGATAGTGTATTTTGTTTTCAGAAGCAAAACAAAAATCATTGCGAACTTACGAACCATTTATAGTTCTTTTTTTCCCTCCATAAACTATTCACATTAACAGGGGAAAAATAAAGTTTCTAAATAAAGTCTTCCCCTAGGATTGCATTTGGACTTGCCAAGCCAAACGAACTAAATCTTTTGTTTCTCTAGCAATCTTTCTTCCCAAGAAAAATACACCTGCAAATATCAGGGGCCAGGTTTTCCCCACCCTTGGCCAATTTTTTTTGCCCCTACAGCAACGTTAGAGGCACTTCTGCACTGTACTATGTTATCCTTCAGCCAAAAAGGTTAAGCAAGTGTAAGTTAAAGCAATCAAATCACTCCTTTTTTTTTTTTTTTTCTGAAGAGGAAGTAATTGCCCCTCATTGGCTCCCGCAGATGCTCGGCTCTGAAGGTTCCTTCCATCTCTTCCAGCGTGTATACGATCTGAGGGTTCTTGACAGTTCTGGCAGAGCGGCATGCAAGTTGCCATGTGTTAGTGCTTGTGATAATAGCTATTGTCTGCACCGTCTAATTTTCTCGTCTGGCAGTCCATAGCCAGTCATCCTTCCATGGCTTGAGGAGGAGAGAGCCCCTCATGTCGTACGTGCATCACGGAGACACTGACTCCCGAGGCACCGCATCCAGACACTTGATGTGAAGTTCCGGCATGTAGGCAGGCTTTGCAAAATTGCAAACTACAGAAACTCTACCTAATGTATTTCATTCTGTAAGATTTTAAAAAATAAGACTAGAAAGGATAGTTCTTGAGATTATTTTGGTGTCCACAAGTTCTTATACACCTACATATGGTTAGTTGGTGGCTAGTCTCTCTCCTTCTTGATTGTTGAATGCTCACATGTGCTGGGCACTGTTTGCCTTTTCCTGAGAGATGTGTGTGAGCTCTCCACACATGCACATCTAGAAACAGACCTAGAGAGGGAGAGTGGAGCTCAGCGCTGATTCCCAATACCCTCTTCTGGCATCTTGTCAAGGCATTTCTTTATGTACATAGCCACAAGGGACCAACTTGCTGCAGTCTCCTGGCCTACTGAGCAGCCGCATTTTCCTGAAACTCTGTGTCAAAGGGGCAGCAAAGCTAATGGACCTTCTCCCGGTCTTTGTTCTTTTAGCCTTTCTAACAGTTTTCTAATCACGTTTCCCTTTATTAAGTCTGTTGAAATACCTAGAATACTTTCTGTTTTCTGGATTTATACAGAGAAGGACTTGAAGTAGGACCAGAATCCCACCTCCACCCCCAGCAAGAAAGGTCAGAGAACAAGAAGCAGTTAGGAGCAGAAACACCCAGCTTTCCTAGCAAGCCATACCCCTCCTTTCTTCTCTGGGGTCAGTGTTTATCTCTGTTTCCTGGAATGTACTAAACCTATTCCCCTGCCTTCCCTTTATCACCTCCTGTCACAAAAAATGCTGCTGATACCTGCCCTTTATAACTCACTAGCTACACCAGAAGAACCTCCAGGAGTGGTCTGTGCTTTTATAAGATCAGGATTTGAGCTAAGTTCTGAAATTCTTGAGTGACCCTAGAGTCTGGCCCTGGTGACCCTCTGCATCTTTCACAGAAGTTAGAAGGGGCTTGGCCTGGGAACAACCACAACCCACACCCAGGTGATTAGGACTCTGCCCCCTCCCATAAATCTCCTAGAGCTTGGGCGAATGGTGTCCACAATTCCTGAGCAATTACTCCTCTCATTGTCCCCTTTGATTTTGGAGGGAAAGTAGATCCTCAAAACTAGAGATATATCTCCTACATCCCGGAGATGGAGCTACCTGGGACATCAATAAGAGCTAACATCAACACTGAGGCTTAGCAGAAGGATCAAAACCCTGAAAGAATTTCATGTTTTGCAACTCAAGCCCCTTCTCCCCATCCCTTTATAATTTCCACTTAAGCCCTGGGGAAAACACTGCATTACTTTTCTTCTTGCAGCCACTCTAAACTTGGAGGACCAGGAAGCATAACTTCAACCTAGTGATCCAAACTTTCTTGGAGGGGAACTGTAGATTCTTCCTTTGGAAAAGTCTTGGGAATGCTAATTGATAGACGGAACAAAAATCAGGAGTGGTCTAATCACCTGCAGCTCTGCAACTGGAAACCCTCCCTGTTGATTGGGATGTGGTTTGGCTGTACCCGTCACATAACTGGAATTAAAATGTGAATGAATCAATCAAAGAAATGGAGACAAGCTACAGGAGAAAGGAGGCCACGTTGTACCGCAATCTTTCTGGAAGTCAAAACTATAAAAATGTAAACAGTTGGATTAGAACTACACCGATTGTGGGAGCCTATGTCCACATTTCTTGAAATGACAGTTGTTAGTTGTTACAGGATGTAAAATTACTTGGTCAGAATCCACAATTCTTGAGCAGCATTGACCACTTCCACAGGGGTTCTCAGAACATCTCTGTAAGATACTCTCTGCGTTACTGTATCTGGCTTTGGCTATAAATCCCTGCACTCGATCACAAATGGATCACCACCATCACATTCCCTTTTTCATGGAATATCTTGGGTTGGGAACGGCGAGAGTTGGGGGACCGACAGACTTTCAGAAATTGGTTCCAGATAAAAGTAGTGCTTCTCTACTACAGAAACTATTCAAAACCTCAGATACCAACTCTGTCTTGCCAGCAGGGGTAGCTGCTGAGCTGCCGAAAGATGACATTCTGCTAGAGAGGCACTTTCAGCCCTGGTGGCAGCTTCAGGACCTGGCCCAAATTCTCCAGCTTTTTTTCCGGCCACTCCCCCTAAAACGTCGTATCTTCCAGCCTTGCAGAACTACTCACCATTGCCTTGCCACACCCAGCTTGCTTTTGTTCAAGCTGTTCTCTCCCTGCTGGGAACATTTGCTCCTTCCTATTCTTCAAAGCCCAAATCAGATGTGACCTTCTCTGACCCCTAGACGGAACAAATCCTCCCCTGGGCAATGTGCCTTATCTATCTAGCTGTAGCTATGGAAACTGGCTAGCTGTCACCTCTCTGCAGCTCCTGTGGCCTATGGAATTGTTTACCTGTGCATTTCTCCACCTGTAACAGGAAGTTTCTGAGGGCAAGTTGACGTGGTTTTCACCTTTGCATGGCCACTACCTGTGCTAGTTCCTGCTCTATAAACACTTCCATCTAGAAATCACACTGGGGTTGTTTAAGAGAGTCCGTGTTCCAGAAGACACCATGGCAGTTCAGGGTTGAAAGGACTTGCAAGTCCAGCTACTATTCCAAGGGTAAGGAAGCACACTGGTAAGTGGGAGAGGTGTGGTTGCTGTTTGGATCAGCTTCCTTACTTTGAGGGGTTGCACCGTTCCCAGGAAGGACTGGCAGGGGAGATCGAACAGTTAACATTACTAGGAATACGTAGAAGACACGTGCTGGAGGGTGCCCAGGACGTGCCGTGGACAGTTAGTGACTGATTGGAGGGGTGAGCATTGCCATCCCGCGTCCTAAGTCACCTGTCCAACGACGGAACTGATTTTGCTTGCTGACGAATCACAGTGCTATTTCAGGTGTTACTCCCCACCAGGTAGCTAATGGATATGAGAGAGGGCAAGTGGGGACAAGGGAGGTTTCGAGAGTCAGAATTCTTATAACAAGGAAGAATTTCCATATCAAACCTAAATTTGTAGATCTGTTCTGTGCCAAGTGTGAAAAGGTGTGAAAGAGCAAGAAATTATAACAATGAGGTGGAGCCAGTGGCCACTTGACACTTTTGGGGTAGGGAGGGGACGAGCAGTTGAAATACAGGGGCTTCTTTGGGAGTTGGTGGTTGTCCTGAGTACTGTTGTGGCAACGGATGTAGGCCATTTTAAATCAGCACACACCACTCAGAACTGAGTGGGAGAGAGTGTGGTCTACAGTGTGAACTGTGGTCTATGGTTGGTGGCAAGGCTCCAGGATGTGTAAGTCCATTGAGGGTGGTGGGAGATGTTTGTGTGGGATGTGGTGGGAGGTGTGGGAGGTGGGCAACATGGGAATCCCAGTGGGTTCCGTGTAATATTTTGGGTAATCCAAGCACGTCTTAAAATATATGTATATATATATATAAACAACATTTTTGTAAGCAAATGCACATATATGCATATATATTTGTATATCATTTAGCAAATGTTTGTATGTATTGTGAGAATTTTGATTTTTACCCATAATAATTAAAAAAAAAAAAAAAAAAAAAAAGAGCTAGGCATAAGCTGTTCCCCAAAGACATGTCTTTTACTAGAAAGAAACTTGTAAATGTTAAGAGGTATTGATAGGTACTAGATTAAGGGGAAGCCGATTTGCTCTGGGCCCAGAGACATAAAATAATCATCAATTTGTTTGCCTGATTCTAAATGGGCTTATTATTCATTTGCATTATAAGAATTTCAAATTCCTACTACTCTAAGAGAGGAACCCAACCCTCTTGTTTTCACTCCTGGTAGTTTCCTGAACATGAAACTTCCTTTGACATTCTGCACCAAGTGTGGAGACAAATCTGTGCCAGGAAAAGGCTGGGGCACACACTGCATCTGCTTTCCTTCCCGGCTCTGCCCCAAACATGTGAGGGTGGTGCGCTAGATTCAGCCACGCACCCCAGCTTAGACATGTTTTCGATCTTAACCGGCGCCAGGTGGCTGTGAACCCAGTGTACATAGGATCCCTTGATGCTGAAGATGTTATTTCAGTTAAGGTGTGGCCCAGTGGAATGAGGGAACGACAGTGGGCCTTAACCCAGATTACCAGATAATTTCTTCTTATAAGCAGAAGACATTCAGGCACCGTCAGGGAAAGCCACCGGGAAGAGCCGGGAGTCAGCGGGATCCCTGAGGAGAAAGGAGAGGACGTCGCCGTGTGAGGCGAGGCAGGGATACAAGCCGAGGAGCTCGAGGACCACTGGCAGCCTTTGGGGAGCAAGCATCACCTTGCTGACCCCTCAGAGACTCCTCCTAGCCTCGAGAGCATGAGTCAATAGGTCCTGTTGTTGAGGTCAGCGCATTGTGTGGTATTTATCCCAGCGCCCTGGCCATGGAGACTGGTGGATTCAGCCCCAGCTGGTTCTCAAGGGTGTGGCTCAAGTCAGGCCATGCACAAAGGGCAGAGTTTAAACCGATAATATTCCTAAGAAATCCTAGCAGCCAAAGCAGGTGTGCTGTGCACCCGGGGGCCCACTGCCACGGCATGGGACTGAGGAAAGCACTTTAGCATTATGTGGCATGTTATAAAAGCATAAAGCTGAGAATTTTAGAGTGACAGAGGCTGCTGAGGCTACCTTCCCCCACTTTAGAGTTAAGGACAGGACATACGGCAGTTTAGCAGTGCTGCATCGAGAAACCCAGGCTCTTGACTTCCACGGCCACACTTCTTCCTCTCTACCACGAGCTCTCTCTAATATAGACCGGTCTCACTTTTGAAACTTTGTGCGCATAATGTGAGTTTAATGCATACAGCCAGCCTCTCCATGCATTCACGATTTCAACAAATATTAATTGTCTTTTATGTGCCAGGAATATTCTATCCGCTGCTTGGGAAATTTCAGTGGACAAAACAGACAAAAACCCCTACACTTACCGGCCTTATGTAGTCTAGTGGGATAATGAAGATGTGTGTACTAATTTCTTTGGGGAAATTTAGAATATGGAGCCTCAAGGAGAGTGGCTTGGGGCACAAGCGAATTCATGACAGATTTGGCACCGTGATTTAGAGTTTTTGCCCTGAACCTCCACTAGAATGGGCCCACATACATGGCTCCATCTCAAAATGTATTCGGAGCCTCAGGAGGTGGAAAATCACTCCATGCAGTCCTTCTGATGTAAGTCAGGCAAAATCAGCCCAAGGATGGAGGCTGCATGAGGAGGAAGAGCCAGAAGGTTTTCATTTAAGGAATGCACATTTATCAGGCTTCCTTCTAAGCCTGCACGACGTCCTGCTTTCTTGGTGATCCTGGCGTGTCGATTTATTTCATGTTCTTATGAAATAAAGTGTAAGGACTCTTTTTGTTGTCGTTCATGAGGAAGAGCTTTCCCCCTCCCCTGACTTCTACCCACAATGGTCGATGGTCGGGACCACAGGTCTGCTGTGGTTCAAGAAGGAAGACAAATGGCCTCAGACAAGAATTATGCTGATAAAGGCGGAGTGAAATGGCTGCCCCACCCACCTCCCCCAGCCCGTCACTCACACATTCAACATTTCAGAGCTCTGGGCAAACGTCTGTAAATGGTAGGAGGCTCAGCCCAGAGATAAAGGAGGTCTGTTCTGTTACTGTTTATTGTTAAGTCCAAAATATTCAAGTTTTAACCATATGACTCATGCAGTTAACCAACCCACACAATATGAGGAGGTATAAGAGAAGGAAATATTCTGATGCCATTTGTACCAAAAAACCCTCCAAACTGGCGATGATTCACAGGAGAAAAATATATGAACTTTCCTTTTTAGTGCACTACCTTCGAAATTCACAAAGAAAGAGCAATTCTTCTATACTCTTGGATACTCCCAGTCAAAATAAAGCGTAAGGTTGGGAGAAACTGGAGCAATCTTAAATTCATGCAATTCTACTCAATGTCTATAGTAGTCAACTTATTTATAGTGCAAATTCAGGGGTGACTGAGTTTGACCACTAAACAAATGAGAACTATATTAACTTGCCAGATGAGTAAGCTTCTTGATGACAGGAAATCCCTGGCACATGTGGATGCTCATTGTAAAGTCCGCTGAATTGGAGTAAACGAGGAACTCATGAAAAAATGGAATAGAGACGAACTTTCGTAAATCAGAAAAGGGAGGAGGGGTCGGGTAGCAAAGGGAGATATGCGCGGTGCCAAAGTTACGGATGCCTTTATGATAATAAAGTCTACATTACAATGTCTCCCATTACCAGGGGTGCCCCCAGTCACCCCAGTAATGCCAGTGACTGTTTATCATGGGCATGCCGCGAGCCCCCAGGGAGCAGCGGCCTTCAGTTACATCATGCTGTCTGGCAGAGGTTCACTTTTAAAACGTTCGAGGGACAGTATTTGAACTATCACATTCCATTCTCCTTGTGTGTCCCAGAATTACCACAAAGCTGACCTGATTCCTGCAGCCTGGCTCTGGTCTACCATCCCCGAGTCATCGTGACATTTACGGTAAATTTTAGGGTCTGAAGTTAGTTCATAATCCACAGGCTGGTTATGGGGTAATTTTTCAGCACATCTTTATTGAGCACCAGACAACTGTGCAGCAGTTTGATAGGTGCTACAAAATAAAATTAAAGCAAAGAAAATTAAAAGTAAGGAAATGGATCATCTCTCTTTTGAACCTCATTGTCCCTGCTGAACTCTCCAAGGGACAGGTGACATAGGATCTATTCAAAGCTCTCGTCGTCATGGCGCCATCACCGTGGCACCATCTTTTCTGTGAGTTTCATCATTTTTCTTTCTCAGATGAATATGATGGTTAAGAGCGTAAATTCTGGAGCCAGGCTGCCCAAGTTCAAATCCCAGCCCTGTGACTTGTTAGCTCTGTGACATAAGGAAATCATTTAACCTTTCTATATGCAATTTCCTTGCATTTGAAATAGGGACAATAACAGTATCTATGTCATGAGATGGTTTTTAAGATTAAGAGTGTTGATATACATAGTGCTTAGAATAATTTCTGGTAAATAACAAGCACTCACTATTGGTATTCCTATACGGAGTCACGAGACAATGTACAGAAGGTAGAAGAAGGAAGTCAGCAATACAGAACAGTCTCAAGGAACTTAAAGCCTTCCCAGTGTCAGCTGAAAGGACAAGGAATTGACAGCTGTGGGCACATTTAATCTTATCATTGGAGACTTCCGTGAGGGTGTTTTCTGGCAAAATACACTGTTCTTGCCCAAGAAAAGGGGGAAGTATTTGTGTTATTTTAAATTGCAGGCTCTTGCTGGACGTGGTTCTACAGGCCAGCTCTCGAGGCAGATGGTTAACGCCACAGGCTTGTGGATTTTCCCACTTTTTCCACACTCACATATTCACAACCACTTTTGGTGCCCGTGGTTTAACCTCTGTTTCTCTAACTTCTATTTATGAGCCAAGCGGTTCCATGTCATCAGATTGATGGGGAAAGTGTGAACAGGGGATAAGGAGGTGGAAGTCGTTTCCACACTGGGAAGGACCAGTGTGCCAATGTTAAAAAGGAAAAAAAGAATTCAAAGCATTCAGGCTTTGAAGGATTGTGTTTGGTTAGCTTTGAAAGCTTGGATGCAATCAAAGCAGCTATCTGAATAGTTAAGAGGCATTATTTATTTGAATATAAATAAAGGTTTCAGGGTTGGAAGAGGCTGTGGTGATGGTGGGAGCCAAGCAGGGTGGGGCTGGGGTCAGAGACAAGTAAGTAACCCGAGTCTTGTTGATCTCTCTTCTTTTTAGCTGGGAAAGGGCACAGGTCAAAGTTCACCAGTGATGGCAACATCCTGTCTGGCCACCACAAAGCTGAGTAAGCCTGAGGGCAGCGAGGACACTGTGAGCCCTACAAAGCTGTTTGTTTCAGCTGGCATGCTTACTGCAAGCAGTGATTTGGTGATGAAAGTGGCTGGGGAAAAATCCTGCTCCTAATTCTTTGCTCCTGCTGGACTCCAGCAAATTCAAGTCCCAGGATTCCATAGAATCACAGCTGGGCAGAACTCTCAAAGCTCTCAGACACTCGCCCCACCACCCCATTTAAGTGACAAAGAAACAAAGCTTGGAGAAGTTAAGTGACAACAGCAGCCAGTTAGCAAAAAAGCTGGAACTGGAATCCGGGTTTTCTGGCTTCTTTTTTGCCTTTTGCCTTTTCCACTCTTCCATCCACACTTTGATGAGTTCTAGTGGGAATCTGCTGGGGACTTCTTAGAAGAATAGAATATTTTTAGTCTAAATTATCCCCACAGATGATTGAAAGAATCCCAGAGTCAGAGGCACCCTCCCTCCAGGAGGCTGTGGGCATGTCGGTCCTCGGGACCCTGCTGTCTCTGCTGTCACTGGTCTCTTGACCTAACTTCCTTGGTCGGCAAGGCTGAAGAGCAGGCAGTGCGGAGAGAAGCGCTGGTGTGTGAGAAACCGCCATGGGGAGAAGGGTTCTGGACCTCTCTCTCAATATTCTCTGCATGTAACTGAAATAATTCATGGATCTTCCTTAGCTGTAGTTAAAAATGACTCTCCCCTAATTTCCCTCATTTTATCATCTCCTTAACTTAGCTCATTTTCTCCTCATGCTGAATAAGTCCAATTTTTCTTTCCATTTCTCTTTGCAAACCATGGTTTCTAGATTTCCGATCATTTTAAATAGTTTCCATTGTAACCTCTCCAGTATGTCCACATCCTTCTTAAATTGTGTTATTGCTAACCAGACATAAAATTCCATTTGATGAATTCTCGGTAAAAAAGTGGGAAGAATAAGAATATAATTGTGTCCGTGTCCATTACAGAGCATATAAATAAAAATAAAATACACTGTAATTTCTGCTTATGACGTGAGGCTGTGTTGGGATTTTGGTTGAATTCAATACTTAACTGATCCTACAGTTTTTCCCCTCAGAGCTCAAAAACTTTTAATCCATTTATTCAATCATCCGTACATTAATATCTTACTTCCAAAAATATTTGAGGGAACTTTAAATTAGAGGTAACATTTGAAAAAGGGATTTGAAATTCAATAGGTGAATGAGATAATTATTTCCAAATCTTTGATGATAAAGCAATTAAGCGTGGAGCGTAGTGCTGGTATGAGAGGTTGAAAGTCTAAACCAGTGAAGACCTGATGCCTTTGTATCCACCCATGTGGGAAAAGAAAGGGTAAAAGGAAGGCTCTCGGCGACAATTAGGAAATAAGAAGAGGAAGGGACTTCTCACACTGGAAAGGGTCCCCTGAAGACTGATGACTTGATTTCTCATTCTGCGCAGTCCCCAAGACCGACCCCAGAGAGACCCCAGAGAGAATGATGGTGAACAGATGGCTCAACAGAGGCAGGATTCCCAGTCGTAGCAGGGACTCCTGGTGAGGAGAGAAGCAGGGTCTGCAGAACTTCCAGGGACCACTGTGGTTTGGGGCAACAAACTATCCACGTTGACTATGATAGACTAGAAATTGGAAAATGTTCCTTGATTTTCTTCATGTCACATAAGGCTTCTCTAATCTGCTTCAACCCTGGTAGAGAAAGTAACCCCAATAATATCTGAGACAAAATTCCCCGCCAGGCAGGTGGGTTAAGGGTTTGGTCTAACTAGCCTGATCTAAAGAAAATACATCAAGGCAATATTTTTTGCACAACTGAGAAATGGAAAGCAATAGATGCCATTATTAAGTACTCAGATCTCCTTGGAAAATACAAGTATGTATAAACACTGGCACTTTAAGGAAGATGCACATAAGACACATGGAGGCAGACCATTCAGGATGCAAATGAATTTGTAAATGAGCCCCCCCCCCCCACGTGCTAAAGGACTGACGGGATCAATGTGAGATACTCGTTTTGGATGGTCCATCTGCAGGTCATGTTAACCCTTGACAAACCCTTGAGCTGTTCCCCATCTTCCATGGTGTGTGGGATCAGGATGGAGAACAAGGCCACTAGTCAGCAATAGATCTGGGGGTGGCAACTGTCTTGGATACTTGGTAAATTGCTTGGTAATTTTTTTTAAGCTTGATGTTTAATAGCTTTGTGTTTTAGGACAAGCCAATATGATCTTTATCAAAACTTGGATAGTAAAAGGACTCTTCAAACACCTTTGGCTATGTCAAAACACTTTGCTGCAATAAAAGACAGAGATAAAATGTTCAAAGTTAGCTATTCTCTGAGCAATACCATACCCGTCTACAAAGACAGTCCTCAAATGAAGACACAAAAGCAAGCAAGCACAATTCACTTAATTTTCTAAAGCATATTTTTATTGGAGAAGTTGTGAACTTATAAAACAATCATGCACATATGTGGAATTCCCATACAACACCCCTCCACCAACATACTACATTGTTGTGAAACATTTGATACAGATTATGAGATAATATCTTCAGACTGTTACTGCTAACTATAGTCCATAGCGTGTATTTGGCATATTTTTCCCATAACCCCCTCCCCATTATTAAGACAGTACATCTTTGGCATTGATGCAAGAATATTACAGTATTGCTGTTAACTATAGTCCATGGGTTACATTAATTGTATTTTTCCCATGCATCTCCACATTCTCACTACCTTGCAATAGTGATGTACATGTGTTCTAGCTCATCGAAGGACATTCTTATGTTTGTACTATTAACCACAATTCTCAGCCATCTATGGATTCACTATGTTATTTTAGTCTCTAGGTTATTCTCTAGCTTTCTTTCAATTAACATTTACATCCCTAGACTGTTCAGCCACAATCCCATTTATAAACCAAATGCGTTAGTTCTACGCATTATAATGTGTTACCATCAACTCTATCCATTTCCACACTTTTACATTCAAGTTAATTTAAACTTCTGTGTGCATTAAGCATCAGTACACCTCCTCCACCTTCTTTTTATCTCCTAATAACCTGTACTCTAGGTTTTAACTCCATGCATTTATTCTTTGTATTTAGTTCATAGTAGTGAGACCACGTAATATTTGTCCTTTTGTGTCTGACTTATTTCACTTAACATACTGTCTTCGAGGTTCATCCATGTTATCATATATGTGCCAATTTCATTTTTGCTTACTGGAACATAGTATTCCATCGTATGTATATACCACATTTTGTTTATGCATTCATCAGTTGATGGGCATTTGGGTTTTTTCCATCTTTTGGCAATTGTGAATAATGCCGCTATGAATATCGGTCTGCAGATGTCTGTTTATGTCACAGTTTTCAATTCTTCTGCATATATTCCTAGCAGAGGAAGGGCTTGAACATATGGCAGTTCCATATTTAGCTTCCTGAGGAACTGCTAAACTGTCTTCCACAGAGGCTGCACCATTTTACACTCCCACTAACAGGGAAGGAGTGTTCCTGTATCTCCACATCCTCTCCGGCACTTATTGTTTTCTTTTTAAAAAAATAATGGCCATTCTATATGGTGTGAGATGATATCTCATTGTCGTTTTGATTTGCATTTCCCTAATAGCTAGTGATATGGAACACTTTTTCATGTGCTTTTCAGCCATTTATATTTCCTCTTTGGAGAAATGTCTATTTAAATCTTTTGCCCATTTTAAAATTGGATTGCTTGCTCTTTTATTGTTGAGTTGTATGATCTCTTTATATAGAATGGAAATGAAACCCTTATCAGATATGTGGTTTCCAAGTATTTTCTCCCATCGAGTGGGCTGTCTTTTCACCTTCTTGGTGAAGTCCTTTGAATCACAAAAGTAAGTTTGAGGATCCCATTTGTGCATGTTTTCTTTCATTGCTTGTGCTTTTGGTGTAAGGTTTAAGAATCCACCACTTACCACCAGGTCTTGAAGATGTTTCTCTCTATTTTCTTCCAGGAGTTTTTTGGTTCTAGCTTTTATATTTAGGTCTTTGATACATTTTGAGTTACTTTTTGTTTAAGGTGTGAGATAGGGGTCCTATTTCTTTCATTTGGCTATGGATAGCCAGTTCTTCCAGCACCATCTGTTGAATAGTTTGACAAGGTTTGGCAGCCTTGTCAAAAATCACTTGACCATAGATGTGAGGGTCCATTTCCGAACCATCATTTGGTTCCATTGGTCTATGTGTCTATCTTTATGCCAGTACCATGCTGTTTTCACTACCATAGCTAGGGTAATACATTTAAAGTCCAGGAGTGAGAGTCCTCCAACTTCGCTCTTCCTTTTTAAGATGTTTCTGGGTATTTAGTGCCCCTGAACCTTCCAAATGAATTTGATAATTCTTATAAAATGCTGGTAGAATTTTTATCAGGATTGCATTGAATCTGTATATCAATTTGGGTAAAATTGACGTCTTAATGATATTTTGTCTTCCAATCCATGAGTACAGAATGTTCTTCCATTTATTTAGGTCTTTTAAAATTTCTTTTAGCAATGCATTGTAGTTTTCTGAATATATGTGCTTTACATCCTTGGTTAAGTTTATTACTAAATATTTGATTCTTTTAGTCACTATTTAAATAGAATTTTTTTCCTGACTTCCTCCTCAGATTATGCATTACTAGTGTATAGAAACACTACTGATTTTTGCATATTAATCTTGTATCCTGCCACCCTGCTCAAGTTTTTTATTAGCTTTAGCAGCTTTGTTGTAGATTTTTTAGGACTTTCTATATATAGGATCACTTCATCTGTGAATAGCAGAAGTTTTACTTCTTCCTTTCTAATTTGGATGCCTTTTATTTCTTTTCTTGCCTGATTGCTCTAGATAGAACCGCTGGCAATATATTGAACAACAGTTGTGACAATGGGAATCCTTGTCTTGTTCCTGATCTCAACAGAAAAGCTTTCCGTCTTTCACCATTGAGTAAAATGTTAGCTGTGGGTTTTTCATATATGGCCTTTATTATATTGAGAAAGTTTCCTTCAATTCCTATCTTTTGTAGTATTTTTATCAAGAAAGGATGCTGTATTTTGTCAAGTGTCTTTTCAGCATCAATCAATAAGATCATGTGATTTTTTTCTTGTTTGATTTATTAACATGGTGTATTACACTGATTGATTTTCTTGTGTTGAACTATCCTTGCATGCCTTGGATAAAATCCACTTGATCATGATGAGTAATTCTTTTAATGTGTTGTTGGATTCTATTAGTAAGTATTTTGCAGAGGAATTTTGCATCCATATTCTTTAGGGAAATGGGTCTATAATTTTCTTTTTTTCATAATATCTTTATCTGGCTTTGGTGTTAGGGTGATATTGGCTTCATAGAATGAGTTTGGTATCATTCCTTCCTATTCAATTTTTTTTGGAGAGTTTTAGCAAGATTGGTATTAAATCTTTTTTTAGTGCTTGGTAGAACTCACCTGTGAAACCATCTGGTACTGGGCTTTTCATTTGGGGGGGTTATTTGATGACTATTTCAATCCATTTACCTGTGATTGGTTTGTTGACATCTTCTGTTTCTTCTAGGGTAAGTGTAGGGTGTTCACATGTTCCCGGGAATTTTTCCATTTCATCTTCACTGTCTAGTTTGTTGGCATACAGTTGTTCATAGTATCCTCTTATGGTGTCTTTTATTTCTGTGGGGTCAGTAGCCATGTCCCCATTTCCATTTTTTATTTTATTTATTTGCTGCTTCTCTCTCTTTTTTCTTTGTCAGTCTGGCTAAGTGTTTGTCAATTTTGTTAATCTTCTCAAAGGTTTTGTTAATTCTCGCTATTTTTTGTTGTTGTTATTGTTGTTCTCAATTTCATTTATTTCTGCTCTGATCTTTGTTATTTCATTCCTTCTGCTTGCTTTGGGATTAGTTTGCTGTTCTTTTTCTAGTTCCTTGGCTGTTTAATTAGGTCATTGATTTTAGCTCTTTCTTTTTTAATGTAAGCATTGAGGGCTATAAATTTCTCTCTCAGCTCTGCCTTTGCTGCATCCCATGGGTTCTAATATGATGTATTCTCATTTTCATTCATCTTGAGATATTTATTGATATTAATATTACTGTCACAATTTCTTCTTTGAACTACTGGTTATTTAAGAGTGTGTTGTTTAATCTCCATATATTTGTGAATTTTCCTTTTTCTGCCTGTTGTTGATTTCCAGCTTTATTCCATTATGATCAGAGAAAGTGCTTTGTATAATTTAAATCTTGCTGAATTTATTGATATCTGCTTTGTGGCCCAACATATGGTCTGTCCTGGAGAAAGAGCCGTGAGCACTTGAGAAGAATGTATATCCTGCTGTTTGTGGGTTCAATGTTCTGTACATGTTTATTAGGTTTAGTTCATTTATTATATTATTGAAGCTCAGTGTTTCTTTACTGATCCTCTGCCCAGATATTCTATCCAATGCTGAGAGTGGTGTATTGAAATCTACAAGTATTATTGTAGAGATATCTATTTCTCTTATGGTTTTGCCAGTGTTTTCCTCATGTAATTTGGGGCATCCCAATTAGGTGCATATACATTTATGATTGTTATTTCTTCCTGGTGAATTGCCCCATTTATTAATATATAATGTCCTTCCTTGTCTCTAATAACAGTTTTACTTTTAAAGTCTATTTCATCCAATATAAGTATAGCTATGCCAGCTTTAGTTTTGGTTACTGCATGCATGGAATATCTTTTTTCCAGCCTTTCACTTTCAATCTATTGGTATCCTTGGTTCTAAGGTCAGGCTCTTGGAGACAGCATATAGATGGCTCATATTTTCTTAGCCATTCCACCAGTCTGTGTATTTTGATTGGGGAGTTTAATCCATTAATATTCAATATCATTACTGTAAAGGTAGTTCTTACTACACCCATTTTTGACCTCTGGGCTTACTTACTTTCACCACTCCTAATCTGTGGGGGGAGGGGTGGGGTGGAGTCCCAGGCACTCAACAAACCAGTCCATTCAGGCCAAAGGCACCTGCAGTTGCCCACAGAGGCTGAGGGAACACAGCTCCCCTCTTATCCTAATGAGCAGCAGGGATGGAGCTACAGCTGTCTGAGTATCCAATCTGTGTGGGGTGAAAGCTCCTGCATTGCCCAGAGAGGCTGAAGAAACATCAGCCCCCTTCTAGTCTATGGGGTGGGAGGTGGGGATGGAATGAAAGGTACTCAGTGAACCAGTGTGTGCAGGATGAAAGCACCTGCAGTTGCTCAGAGAGGCTGAGGGGTCACAGCTTCCCTCCTATTCTACTGGGGAGTGGGAATGGAGCCCAGGGGTCTGATGTTCCAGTCTATGCTGGCCAAAAGCACCTGCAATTGCCCATAGAGTCTGATGCCGGTCCCCTCAGCTTCCTCACTGCTGGAGGTGGGGCTGGAGCCTTGGCTAGGGCTGCCATCGGATCTAGGTAGAAAAAAGCCTGTCCTTACCTTCACTGTGATTTTCCATCAGCCCTGCTTCCCCTCATGCCAGGGGCAGAGTCAAAATGGCTACTGGCCTCTTTCTGACTTGGACAGGTCTAAACTAGCTGTTCTTAGGATTACACTTTAGCCCTCTGAATTTACTAATCAGTAGCTGAAGTTGGTGCCCAACTCTCTCTTCTTCCACCATTTTTGGGAAATGGAGCTTTCCCATGGAATATTCCCAAGGAATAGCTCCTGACGTGACTTGCACCACCAGTGGAGGATGGGCACTGGCCTCCGTGGCATGGAGTGCTCTATTCACGAATCTTCATTGCAGCTCGGCAGTCTCCTCCTTCCATTCTTTCAGGGATTTGTAGGATGCTCTTCTGGACCCCTGTGTCCCCAGACAGGTGCTTTAGATAGCTCTGGGTGATGACTAACTGCACTGTAGGATGAGCTTGCTCTTGAAGCTGTTTACTCTGCTGCCATCTTGCCCCTCCCCCTCAGTTAACATAATATCTTAAAATTTCATTTTATTTTCATTATACATTGACTCCAAGTCTTCTAACTAGTCTAGTTCTTTGCTCTTTGATCCACATTGCAGCAATAATTAAAATGTTTTAAAAGAATAACTAAAAAGACATAGTATGCTCAAAAGCAAATTAAACATTTTAGTAGACTAGAAACAGAATTGAAAGGCAAAGCAGCAAGTATGGCAGAAGCTAAAGCCCTGCTGGTTTCTTTGCCCAGTAGCTGGCATGATAACCCAGAGCTTGGCTCCTCAAGAGAAAGCAATGCTAAAAGCTCTCTCTGTAAAGTAGGGGTTCAGAGCCAGCATTACTGCTGGGAGTCGAGGCCTGGAGAGAGGTTTCCCTACTTGTGAAGATGGATTTTCAGCGTGACTGTCAGCCTGTTGCTTGGGGCTGTTGCCTTATAAGACTTTACAGGCCTCACAGACACGACACAGCCCATGACTGAGAATAGGCCAAAGTGCCACCCAGCCCACAGGAGTGTCTGGAACAGTCCAACATCACCACAGAGTGGGGACCCAAACACCACCACTGGGCCAGATTCTGAAGAGGGAACGCAAAGGGCCTGCACAAATGGAAAACTGCTAGAATGAGAGGAGAGAAAGGAAAAAAATATTTTTTAATAGAAAAAAGAAATTGAAGACAAAGCAAAACAAAATTTATTACTGCAAATGATTCTGCCAATCAAAAACCCAACATTTTAACACTAAAGAAAATCCTTGAGAAAATGAAGAGATAAAGGCTGAGAATTGCTGTGTATTGGAGAAAGACACAAGTCTTCAAATTGAAAGAGCATTCAAAGTAATGAGCAGAAAATTTTTAAAGAAACCCATACCAACGGGCATTTCTGTGAAACTATAGAATACAAAGAACAAAGACAAATTAATCAAAGCTACCCGAGAGGAGACATTGTCAACATATGAAAGACTAAGGACAAGCGACTTAACTATACTTGCTTACATGAAGAGCACACTGAGATAAATATAGTGATCAAATCGAGAAATGAGATGAAAGGAAGAAAGGTATGGGCAGGCACTCAACGAATTAGAAAACAAAGGCAAAATGAATAGGACTGATAAATTAAACAAGACTTGGTAAGACTGATACAAAAAGAAAAGAAAAAGTCATACATCAAACTAGAAATATAAAAGGATGATAATTAAAGATAAATTGGATAAAAATAATTAAATATCATCAAATCTGTCAGTATATTTGCAAACCTGGTAGACATGAATAATTTTCTAGAAAATATATTTTATAAGTATTTTCCATAGACTCAAAGATAAATAAAGTTTGAATAAGCCAATTAATCATTAAATAAACTGAATTGGAAATAAAAAATCTCCTTCCTTAAAAGCTCAGATAGTATTGCAGGTGAACTTTACCAAACTATCAGGAGAAAGATTCTCTATCTTGTACAAACTGTTACAAGTACAGAAAAGGGAGAAAGGTGCATACACCATTTTATATGGTTAATAAAACTTCATACCCACACTAGAAAATGAACGTACAGGTTTTTTCATTTACAATATACCTGCAAAAATCCGAAATAAGATATTAGTAAGGAGAACTCTTCAGTGGATATAAAGTGCAATCATTTGGTTAGCACACAGTAACACAGTGTAGAATGGCACTCTCCTCATTTGATAATGTCATCTGTTAAAGGCCTGCAGTAAAAACATATTTAAGGTGCCATTTAAAAAGCATTCCGCACAAGATTAGCAACAGAACAGGATTCTCTGTCACCACTGGTATTCAATATCCAATGCATTAAGACAAGAAGAGGCAAAAACATGGATAAAAATTGTAAATGCATGACCAAAGTGTCTTTATTTTTTTTTAAAAAGAGAGGTCCACAGTAACTCATTAAAAGCCAACATAAAATTTATTAATTAAAAAATTCAATGGGAAAACAAATTCCATTCACGATAGCAATAAAAATTTAAGGTACTTAGGAATCAGTAACAAGACGGGCAACACCTTTATAGGGAAAATTATAAAATATTACTGAAGAAAATTTTTTAAAATGAAGAAATAGACAGATGAAATGGACATTTTCATGAATGGGAAAACTCACCATTGTAAAGATGTAATTTCTCCCCAAATTAAGCTGCAAATGCAGTACAATTCCAACCAAAATCCCATCAGTCTTTTGTGAAACTTGGTAGTTCTTTGGTACAACAAAGAACTAAGAAGAGCTGAGACCATTTGCTGAAGAATAAAGCGAGAAGACTTGCCATATCTACAATCAACACCATGTGAAGAGATACCGAGACAGCCTGACGTTAGAACAGGCATAGACAAATAGACAACTGGATCAGAATAAACATTCTAAAAAAAGAGACTTGTACCTAAAAAAGAAAAAAAGGAATTTGAGCAAAACAAAAAATTAGCCCTCTAAAGTCTCAAATCCAAGTTTCTTTATAATATGATTAAAATGCCAAAATTCATGGTTTATCTACAGGAAAATTTAGCTCCATTAGTCTTTTTGGAGCCTTAGGAACAAGGCTCTTTTCAGGTCTCTTTGAGCTTGACTTCTCAGCATTATTGTGACATTGAGAGCCTCTCCTGCTTGAAATTTCCTCTCTTCTTCTGACTTCTGTGACACTATACTTCCTTGGTTCCTAGTTCCTTTCTTGATTCATCTCACTGGCTGCTTTGCATTTTCTAGCTTATTAAATAAGTATTTCTCAAGATTCTGTCACCAGCATCTTTTTTGCCTTTGACTAATTTCTTCACTCCTATAGCTTCAGCACTTCATTAAAAAAAATAGGTATAGAAGAGATGGGCATTTTAACAATAAATAATTGCTGGACATATGGCCTCACTGGAAAAGTAAAAGCCATCCACCTTAAATAGAAGTAAATTTCCAACAAAATTTTACTTTTTATATCTAATAACAGTTTTTTCAAAATATGTTATATATTTTTATTTTGATTGTATAATAATAATGATAATGATAACTCAATACAAAAGAATGTTTTTGCATTTAGAATCTTTTTTTATTAGAGAAGTTGTGTGCTTATGCAAAACAATCGTGCATAAAATACAGTATTTACATACATCATCCCACCACCAATACCTGGAACTGGTGTGGAACATTTGTTATAATTGATGACAGCACTTTTTTGTAATTGTGCTTTTTTTTTTTTTTTTTAATAGTAGTTAGCTTTGTTACATTTAATGAAAGATTATTAAAGTTGTATTATTATTTATCATCCATAATTTCATTAGGTGTATTTTTCCCATGCACTACCTGATGATTGTTAACTCCTTGTATCAGTATTGTACATTTGTTGTAATTCATTAAAGGACATTCTTATACATGGACTATTGACTATAGTCCATCATCTACAATAGGGTGCATTGTGCTGTGTGGTCTTCTGTTTTACCTTTTCATTTTCGTTCTAGTATTACATACATCCTAACGTTTCCCCTTCCAGCCACATTCACCTCAATACTTCAGTACTATTGATTGCACTCACAATAATATCTACCATCACCACCATCCATCTCCAAACCTTTACCATCAACCCAAAGAGAAACTCTGCACAAGCCAAGGATCAACTACCCATTCTTTAACCCAGCGGTTCTTCACCTTTTTTGTTCCACTGACCCCTTTGCCAGTCAGGTGAAAACCATGGACCCCTTACTAAGTCCACACTGCACTGTCCATTATTCAATAAATATATCACATCCACCCCATCACGTCCCCACAAGAGTAATATTCTTTAAATTTCAATTCAAGCTCACGGACCCCTTGTTAAGAACACTTGTACCCCAATCTGTCTCCTGGTAACCTGTATTCTAGATTCTAACTCTCATGAGTGTGCTTAGTATAATCAACTCGTATCAGTGAGATTGTATAGTATTTGTCCTTTTGAATCTGCTTCTTTCACTCAACAGATGTCTTCAAGGTGCATCCATATTGTCGCATGAATCAGAACTTCATTTCTTTTTTTTTTTTTGCTTTGTACTGTTTATTCCAGTAAATGGTATAAGATTATATTCCAGATTTTTAAGGAAAAAAGTTAAGTCAAGCCTGCAAGATACAGCTTTCTCAAGTGTCTACAATGCCAGTATGAAAATAAAAAATTAAGTTACATCGATACATCCAAGTTTTTAATATGCAGTGATGAGCACAAACATAATAGAGATAAAATACTGATGCAAATAACACACCCCAAAATAACATATGCAATTATTTTCCATCATTTACAATACAGTAGTTACAATGACACTCCAAACAGAAAAGCAAAGTAAAAAATCAAAACCCCAACTTCTATTTCATGTAATTAGACTTATACAGAAATTAGAAAGCTAAATAACAACTAGTTAAATCACCCAATTTCACAGCTATCTGAAGTGGCAATCGTTATATAGCAGCTTATCTATGATACATTCAAGATAAATGATACAATTTATTACTTGCCCGTAAGCTAAAACACAGCCTCAGTTTATTTAATACCTTTCCTTAAACTCCATCTCTACACTACAATATACTTGAGGTCTATGCAAAAAGTAGCTACCTTTTATATAGGAAATGGATGATAAAGTCTTTGGTGCTGTAAAAGCAACTTCATTTAAACATAACCACCACCACCAAAAAGAAAATAAAAGAAGAAAAGAGGAAAACCCAAGACACACTTCCTAAGAAAATAAGCATATAATTTCTGTCCCTGACGGAATGTATTAAATAAGCAAACACCCCCAACAAGCAAATCAAATACTACAATGTAAAAATACTTAAAAAAAAAAAAAAAAAAAACAACAACAATAAAAACACCCTCTCACATGCATAAATGAAAAATTGCACACAAAGAACTCACATCTTTTCAAGCTTCAATAGTAAATATTCTGCTACTATTTAGTAAATACTGCATGGTTTGCCCAAGCTAAGATGAAACCACATCATGAATCAATGAGCATTTTGCATTTTCTTTCATTATCTACTCAAAGTCATGCCTACTGCACCTCTAAATATTTTATTAAATCCAATTATACAGCAAACACTCCCAAAATAAACTTAGATTGTATTGCTGTTTCACTTAACAATATATAAAATGCTGTGTGTGACAGTTATCAACTATCCATTAGATACTGAATCAATTTTTCTTAAGCACTACTAACTGCTTGCTTTTCTTGAAGCTAGATCATTCTGAAAAATCAGACAGCAGAATTCAGCTATAGCAAACATGCTGCCTTCTTAATAAGAAAAAACAGCTTCATTTCTTTTTTAATGCTGAATAATATTTCATTGTATATATTACATCTTGTTTATCCATTCATCAGTTGATGGACACTTGGGTTGCTTCCATCTTTTGAAAATTGTGAATACTGCTGCAATGAACATCAGTGTGCAAGTCCCTGTTTTCAGTTCTTCTGGGACCAAATCTTATATTAAATTTATTTAACTTATTAAATTTAATTTATGTTAAATTTTCTTATATTAAAGAAAATTTAAGCAGATGTTCGTCCTTTGGTTGCAGAAGTATGATGGGGTGAGCGATAAAATAACTTCAAGCTTGAAAATATATTACATTAGAAAAAATATTGTGGAGAAAGTGGAATAAAAATATAAGGTCAAGGAGAAAAAAACACAACTAAAGAGCAACTTGTTCATTAAAAAAAAGGCAGTGGATGATGGTGTCTAACAATCTACCATAATATTTAGATTCTACTTGCTTAATTTAAAAGACATCTAAAACATCAATATTACAAACTATCAGAAATTACTCCCTTTGCAACTATTGAAACTTGGGTTGAAATTTTTTACATCTCAACTTGAAAATGGGTCAGAAGGTACTTGAGAAGTACCTGAGAAAAATGGTTGGAGGCTCTTGCTCTACTCCACACACTGGACTTATTAATGACATCTTCAGTCTTTCACTGCACCTAGTAGTTTTAGGTCTATATTATAAAAGCTTGTTAGATTGAATTTTAAAAATTTCAATGTAGATTTAAAACTAGTCTCTTTAAGCCAACAGAAATATACACACCACACGTCACCTGCAACTGATTCTAGCATATTTTACCTCCTTTATGTGACTATTCATATTTAAAATGGCAAGATTACAAATTACGAGAAAAGAGGTATTTACGTCAAAGCATGTCTATCTCTATGATGATTCATAATGAGCACGTGCTTGTCCATCACTACAATATCCTAGTTCCTGGCTTCTGTTCCTCCATGAAGGTTTTCTCCACTCCCGGCAGAGGGGATCAGAGCTGCTGTCCCCTCAGCGGCTTCCAGAGCACACTGTGCAGAAAACTCTCATCAAAAAGACCATGTCACAGCATGGCAGTTTGTGCATTTACTGAACGAGACCATGTCTTACATAACTTCAAGTTCCCAGCATCGAGCACATATTTGTTGAATGAAAGAAGAAATAAAAGATAAAATATCTGTTTGATAAATGAATAAAAATTGTTTGAATCACTCTTATCAAAAGAATGTGTCTGTTATCCCCGTTTATTTACAGAAAACCAGATTTCGAAAGACAACGTGATCAAGTATAACCTTTACCTACTGGAATTGCCAAAAATTTAGCTGTAGTCTAAGTATTACTATTCTGTGAGGTTTTAATATAACTAAATCTTAAATGTCAAAATACCCTACAGAATATACATTTAACAGTTTAGGGGTCACGTTTTAAAGACGGTCATGATAATCTTGCTGTCCTATGACTTTAAAAAAGTAATGTTACCCTTACATAACTCTTGCTACTTTGGTGGCAGTTTATATAAAAGTCATATCAAGCACAGAAAAATCTTGTCAGACACTATCCTAGAGAACTCATATCATAGGAAATCTTTGTGGATTAATCTATCTTTAAAAAACATCTTTTGGGAATACTAGTATTAACTAATATGACAAGGCTACAAAGTATTATCTAGTTGGATTATACAGTATGTATTAGGCATAATCTTCTGTTTGAAATCCATATTTTTCCATTCATAATTCAAGACGCAGTTAAGAAATCAAAGTTGAAATTCATTGACAGCCAGCCAAGGCCATCCTTGTAAGAAAGTGGAATTGGCTGCTGCCTGGGCAAATTCATACCAGCACTCAAGGCCGAGCCTGCCGCTCTGACCCCAAAGAACCTCCACTGTGACATTTAAGTCCCACAGGACAGAATCCAGCCTTTGGTTAAAGCTGTGTTCCTCATTAAACCCAGGCATAAGTTGGACGGGCTAAGACGCCTTAACAAGCTTAGCGTGATGAATTATAGACTTTCCTGAGATGGGAAGGGAGAATGGTTTCGCAATTATCAGCATGGTTTTGAGAAATGACTCCTCAGCTTACTGTCAGTCTGACCATGAAAAATCTGTTATTCTTTCAGAGCTGCTGCGTGACTCAGTTTCTTCATCTATAAAATGGTGATTACAATAGTACCTGCTTCATGGTGGGCTTTTGGGGCATGGAACCTGGCTTTAGGTAAGTGTTTAAAATAGTAGTCATTGTTTTTATTAATAATATTATAGGATTTTGATAAGGAGAGGATTAACAGCTACAATAGAGTCAAGGGGAAAAAACACAAGGAAAAACATTGTTCTCATCTGTCTTCAGGTAAAGGATATCCTAGAGCAGGATCTCTGTTTCACTACTCCATGAAACCCTCATTCGTCATGATCAGGTCTAGGGCAGGGAAGATGCCGTTGGTCAAAATCACTTCACCTGTGAGTTCAAAGCCACGTGGAAACCTACACTGCAGGGAAGAGCCTGAGAGTGGCTGGTGAAGCACACCCCAGAATTGTCACGCCACCGGGTTTCCTGTCGAAATCCAACCCAGAGAGAAGTTCAGACTAAACAGGACGAGTGATCAGGTAAAAGGGAGAGGAGACAAGCAGAGTAAAGGCTCAGGTCGTTTTCCATCCCAGGCAATCCCACAGATGCAGGAATGGCCAGGAGCACACTTCATCTTGTAAAGCTGGGCTTGTTTGCTCAGAGCTGGCTGCTTTGAACCCTTGCCGAGGTCTGGTTTAGAAACGCACACCCATAGAGAAACTTTCCATCGTGTTACACATCCCATCATAAGACTGACATTTTCTGTTCTGTTTGCTACAGGCTGGTGGGTGGCTATAATTTGGTTTTCCCACCAGTCGCTAAGTCCCGACTCTTGCCAAATCAAGAAGCAGGCAGAGAGGGGAAGAAAGGGCACAGCATATACTTACTTGCTTTCACCAAGTGATCTCAGAAGTTACTTAATACTGGTTCAGGTCGTCCGTGTCTTACAAATCCGTTTTTCAGTCTGTGGATTCTTTACACACCACTTCTAGTGTGTCTCTAATAAATTAAAATCTACTGAAGTGGTAAAATATGCTGAAGATATAGTAAATGGTCCACAGGCTGCACAGAAGGGCCATTATTCCAAAAGAAAGTAGGAAAAGCAATCATAAAATTTTGAAAAATTATGCAATAACTTTGTACTTATTGCCCATCTGTATTCATTACAACGATCTACTTCATGGACATATAAATAGAACGGGAAAGTAACAGATCTGCAGTGTGCTCTGGCCGTGGCTCTCAGCTTCAGTCAATGAAATTCAATTAGAGTCTTTAATAGAGAAAACTCCCAGAACTCCAAAAATTGTCTGCATATTTCTTTATGCTGTCCTGCAGTTACTCATTTAATTTCCTCCCAGATCTCTCCCTTTCCTCTTTTCAGAAAGTCTCTTTTATAAAGAAACCAGAAGCTACAATGCATGGGTTTGCTATGGGACGTGGGGGTGCTGGTGGCACCAGTTCCAGGGGCACTGAGCTCGATACATCACTCCTTCCGGAAACGCTTGGTTGAGCTCTAGAGGACAAACTCGTGCTGGATGTTTGCTGAAGACAAGGACACACAGACAAGACCGTGAAATTGCTGGGGACTCAGAACAGGTTTCACGACACGCACACTGATCAAAAGGGCTTCACCAAGAGGTTTTTAATCATGTTTGGGCACTGGAGAGCTCTCAGGTTCAAAGAAATGGGTCTGTGTTTTGTTTAGTTTTGGCAGACCTCCCTTTTCTTCAATCACTTCAGGAAAGCCAAGCCGACATAGTGAGGCCATTCTCGATTTTGTTTCTGTGTTCCAGCAAAATATATCACCTTGAGGAGGTCTTTACTGCAAGGAGAACGGCATTTTTCAGGGACAATTTGAATTGGGACATGCTCATTTGAACATTTACCCCCTTGAAACTAAGCGGATTTAAATTGTGTTGGGAATCCTACAAATTAACTGCTGTGAAGAAAACTGTTCTGATGCTGTGTCTGTTTTCGTTTCTGCAAAGCTCAATATTCAAATACTTAGTGTCACTGTTCATTCTTTGAATCGGACTACCATACTATTAGGTATAACGGTAAGCAGCACCGTGGGCTCCTGTAAAGTGGGAAATCAATCACCTTGGCAACCCAGAGGCCGAAGACGAAGCAGCAGCCGGGTCAGACTAACTCGGGCTCAGTCAGCACATAATTGCCTCCTTGTCTTCCCTTCCCCTTCCTCCTCTCTTTTCTTCTCTTGCCCTTCCTTCTTCATCATCTGCTTCTCTTTTTCTTTCTCTTCTTTTTTTCTTTTCTTCCTCATTCCCTGTTGCGGACTCCCCTTGCTGCCCGCTTCCCTTTCTTGACAGGTAAGCAAACACATGCGTCCGTTGGAAACTCCACCTAATTTCCCATAAAGTGGGTTTAGGTGACCTTGATTTAGAAAGAGGGCTTTCCTTTGCTTATGGACAGAAGTACTAATAAATCAGAACAATATCCCACCAGGCTTTTCTCCTAAGATTTTCCCACATCTTAGAAGAGAGAAGAAAAGGGAAAAATCTCTATCTGCTGTATGAATACCTCTCGTTTTGGAGGAAAATAAATAAAAACTTATGTATATAAATATATATATAGTAAAATATGTTTAGGCAGCTGGATTGCAAGAACATCACGCAGAACAGTGCTTAATCACATAAACTGCAGTGCAGGGAGAAAAATCCTCTAGCCCAAACCTGCTCTTTAATAATCCCTGAGGGTGAGAAGGAAACCCAGTGTCCCATAGACTGTGCCCTTTTCTCACCCGGGCTTGGGAAGGCGTTGGGCAGCTAGCAGCAGAGGAAGCGTGGTCTGTCTCCTTAACTGCTGTTTAGAGATTTCTGCACAGCATTTAGCCATGAAGCCTGTTAAGAAAGGAGTTGGAGTCTTGACCTCTTTTCCTAATTTGAGAGATTTTTAGTAGATTTTTGCTTAGCTTTGTTTTGCTTTACTTTATCCCAAACTCTGATCAAGAGTTAGTCTTGGAACGAGTAAGTCTTGAGGGAAATTTTGAAAGAAGGGGAAAAAGAGAGAAATTTCAAAATAGCGTTTGTAAAGCCTAATCCTCGAGATTATGTGGTAGACTGGAAATGGGAAGGGTGAGCGCCAGAAGGACGTGAGGTAAAGAGGCTACAAGGGAGCTGGCGGGTAAAGCCAGCACATAAAGTTGATCCAACTCCTCAGAAAGATTTACAAAAGAGTAGGAGCTTACAAACAAACAAACAAGCAAACAGAAATGTTCATCAGGACACACAAAAAATCAGAGACAGGGAGGGACGGGGCAAGCTTGGCCTATAGAGACCAAGAAGAGAGACTGGCAGGGCTTGGATGGGACTATAATGGGCTCCAGCTTAGGTATGTGCAGCTTTGGGGGTTTACAATGAGACACCCATGTGGAGATGTTTAGAGCCTTGTCATAGCACATGTTAAATACACTCAAGCCCAAATCCAGATGTCTCTAGGGTTTACCATGTAAAGGCACATTTGAGGAAAACACATAACAGTCTACACATTCATTCACCACAATGTTGGCTGACTCCATTGAAGTCATGTTGCTGGTGTGTGTGTGTATACTGAGCCCTGTTCCATTCTTTAAGGATTCTGCAGGGTGACTTGGATGACCTCATTTAAACCAATAAGCACCACTTTCTTCCTCTCCTAAATTCACCTCCCTTTTCCTCTTAAACATCATGGAAGGGAATGTGACCTTTTAGTAGTGCTGGGCTGACAGCCCTACAAACTGAGGTTCCATTAAACCAAAAGGAGAGCTCGTGCCACAGCTATTAAATTTTCCCTCTCTGGTGCCCTCCACAAGGCAACCCAGCCAGGCTGAGATCATGGATGCGTTCAAATACATTCAGTGCCAGTAAAATGCAGATTGCATTCTAAGTATTATTTCTTTGTTACATGTTGCCCATGGAGGGTTGAGGGCAAGGGAATTGTCCTACTCATCTTTGAAGAAGATGATTGTCTTGACTCAATGAAAGAATCGAGCACAGTGCCTTAGAACATTACCAGATTTTGTTAATTGCTTATTGAGTTGGATGAATATTATCTGGTTCCTAGAACTAAGTGTCAGAAAACAAAAGGTATCAGTGGGAAACTTCAGAGTTTGAAGAAGCTCGAGTAGCTATTTTATTTCCCTGTACTCTGCCTCTAGAATTTAAATTTTTGGCGTTTTTGGTACTAAGCTGTTACCATTATTTGGGTACTCAAGTAATACCTTCATAAAAGCAAGTGAATATGTATGTAAAGGGGAACCCTTTACATACATATTCAATCAAACATATAATGTAGGCTTTTTCCTGAGAGCCTATGGAAGAAGCTAATTCAAAAGTGAGTGTTTAATACTGTAGCAAAAGTTTCTACATCATATTAATTCTTTTGGAAACTTTTATGTAGAAAATATTTCTGAAATACTCTATTTTTTTGATGAACAGAATTTTTCAGTTCTCTGTGGTCAAATTTATTTCTCATCTTTGTTGTGCTTATGTCTTTGGTGTTAGGTTCAGAAATGACGTGAATGTTGTAAGTGTGTATATATAACCTGTGCTTTTTAATTGTTTTTTTTTTTTTTAATTATTTTACACTTACATTCAATTTATTTAGAATTTAATTTGTTGAGTTATATATGGGAAGATATAGTTTCATATGTTTTTTTTCAAAATGGTTACCCAGTTTTCCTAAAAGTACATATTAAAGAGTTCACTCTATCATTTACTAGATTCTTACTTACATGTGAGTCTGCTTTTGGGCTTTGTACTGCATTATGATGAGTGCTTGTAAGAACAGGCCCCTTGTCTTGGAACTTCTCACATATATGGGACCAAAGCTGTGCCACGTTGAATGAATGAATACATAATCCACTTCACTTCCTTGCCCCTCAGACGTTCTAATTCTACTGTACAAATACCTCTGGAATCATCCTGCTTCCTTTTTGTAGCCATTTTGCCTGCCTCTTTCAGGCCTTCATAATTACCAGCCTTTTTCTGATACATCTCACACACACCAGGAACAAGTTCTAAAATGCAATTTGATCAAGTAAATTCCCCCATTCAGACCCATAAATGACTGCCCATTTCAGGTTCCATGCCTTCGAGGGCCACTGGGACCTTGAGCTCAACCAAGTGAAACTGTTGGTGATTCCCAAACATGGCTTCTGCTTTTTTTTTAGTTTTTACTGTGCAGCTGGTGATGTGCTGTGGTGGAGGCTGGGATAAGGCACTGTAGGACGTCAGGAGGGGCTTCCTGGTCCCGGAAGGTGAGTGAGGTCCGGCCCAGGCTGTGGAGCAGCTCTCTTCACTTCCAAGGACCGCGGGTTGTGGGAATGGCATGAAGGACCTCGTGTGGCCGTGGTGGGCCTTTGAGCTCTCCTTGTAGGAGAGCAGAGCCTGTGAAGGGTCCACACGAGGAGGAGCTTGATGACATTTGTCTTTGAAACAGAGAAGTTTGACAGTAGTCTGCTGGGCAGAGGGTGAGTCCACAAGTAAGGAGCTCAATTATTAACAGATGCTGCAGTAGCACAGGTGACATCTGGCCAGGGCTGGGGCCAAGGCAGGGCTGTTAGCATTGGAGGGAAGAAAGAAAATCCTGTAAGGTTTTGGGACACATTAGACAGGAGGGTGGAGAAAATGGGAGCATCTGTAATGGATTCCCACTCCTGCCCCACTTCCCCCAGCCTTCCATCCCCCACCATTTCTGGCTGGAAATCTGCATAGGTGATGACGCCCTTTCTAAGACAGGCTTGTGAGGAAGGAGGACCGTGTGTTTAGGGGAGTGCTGGATGGGGGGGGGGTGAGGAGAGATCATGTACTTAATCTTGCACATGTCAGAGTGTCCACAAGGAAGGGGTCGTCCAGTATGTTGGATATTGCAGAGAGGCCAAGCCGGATGCTGGCTGAGAACTTTTTTGCTAGAGCTGGGAAGTAAGAAAGTACAACTTCTCTGGGAACAAACTTAGCTGTAGGGGAAAGCAGAGCAGTAGAGGGGCCAGAGGAGAGCCCTCTCTTACATGTTTTTTTCCACCACAGGCTGTGCGGGAGCTGATGCTGCCTCCCAAGCTGGAGTGTAGCCTCTGAGGCCAGACACTGAGTCGTGGTTTCCTGGATGGCCCCTGGGGTCTCAAAGCCCTAACATTTCACAAGTTTCTAACCCTGTACAGTGGCTGTAACTATCCTGGCACTCAAGCACTGGCGTCCAATTACGTAATTGTTGAACTGAGGGCAAGGCTGAGCGGGAGTATTTGGGATGTCAGTGCCTCGGTTTCCTCCTCATCGACGGCAGCTCCTGCTGGCATCCTTTACTGGCACGTGAGCGTGGCAGCCCTGCCCTTGCTGCCGTCCACCTGGTAGAAGGCCAGCCTGGCTTCCTCCCCGGGGAGACGAGGAGGGCACGCGCTCGCCGAGGGCTGGCACCAGCACGCGGCCTCCACGCCTTCCTCGCTCCGGGTAGTGTGACCATGAGCCAGCTCAGCACACAGGACGCCGTTGGGTCTGCCAGATGGGGTGGGAAGCCGGCCGGCCCCGGGAAACCCAGGCCACACTGAACTTACCAAAACTTAGAAACAAGCCAGAGTTGTTTGGAACCTCCCAAAACTCTCACGTCTGTTTGAGGGTGAGGGCTTGGACTCATTTCTGATTTGACACGAGCACCATACCTCAGGAAAACACAAACAGTGCAGAGCAATTTCACGAAGGGGCCACGCCCTTGCACTCGTTCTCGTGACAGTCGAGCAAAGCAGCTCCTGTGCAAGGCCTACTGGAAGTGTGTCAAGCCCTCCCTCTTCTTCCGGTTTCCTTTTGGTTGGGTTGCCATAGGAATGGGTGTTTGTCAAGGGACTCGGGGCCGGGAGTGCCTCACGGCAGGCTCCACTGGCCTGTGGACGCTGGCCTGGTTCTGGCAGTTCTGGGGTCGGGTCTGGCGTGTTGGGCCCTGGGACAGCCCCCAGCTCACTCTGTTGCTTCTGAAGGTCTGGACACCTGTGGGCCATGCACAAGCACCTGTGAGTGGCAAGCAGCTTGGCTAACCCAAAGGTGGTGACGGAAAAATGAACCGATCAGGAAAGAAGCTTCCAGAACATCCCCCAGGGCAGGCTTGCTTACAGATCAAGTGTAGGTCATAGAAAAGAATCAGAATTACCTAGAGCTGGAGGCACCAGGAAAACGACCTAGCTCCACCCTTCCATTTTCACAGGAGGGAAGTGAGGCACAGAGCTCTTCAGGTGAGTTCTCCAGAGTCAGCAAGTTAGTGATGCAGCCAGAACTGGGGGCGCTCAGCTGACCTCCCTTCCCCTTTTCAGTGCCAAAACACCACAGACACACGTGCACATGCAAACCCTACCTGCTACTTTAAAAATAATGTTAGCGTCATTAGAGATTTACAGAAAGAGGCTCTTTGGTATATGAAAGGACATTCAGGTGAATGGTCTTTTTGACCCTCACCCTGGGACGCCCACTTGCATATGGAGCTCGGAAGTTTTGAGAGGTAACTAAATTAACTTATATGAGATTTTGGGTGTGTTCGAAGGACAGAAAGGACCCCTTCTCTTTGAAGCTCAGAGTAACTATAGCCTATCAGTTGACCTGGAGTGGTCCTGAATCAGGTCAGGCCGAAGGGAGATGAAGTCCTGAGACAGAATTGCCCTTGATGGCTCGCCAGGAGAAAGGCCTGGCATCCAGAAACTAGAAAGAAAACAGCTACCCCAAACAGCTCCCCAAATCCAGCCATTCTCGGATCACAGGTGCGGGGATTGTGGCCGAGCTGGTGGCTCCACAGAGCCGGGACAATTTAATTTCGGGAACTTAGCTGAGCATGCCTTCCGGAAAGCAGTGCCTTCCCCACCCTGTGGGAAACTGCTGCTGCCAGGAACAGCAGCGGTCACCGGGAAAGCCTCCGGTCGAGCCCCACAGCTGAGGATGCGACAGGCGGCACAGCAAGCTGTGGCTTTAGCACTCGCAGCGCAGCGAGCGGGTCCCGGGGCTTTCTGCGGAAGAGGAACAGCAAGCGCTGGCTCTCTCCGTGGTGCCAGCAGCCAGTGTGTGGGCGGAATCTCTTTAGACCATGGGCTTCAGTGGCATTAATTGCAGTACTGCAGGATGTCTGAAGCACGTGGCCTGGGTCATGAATATGACTTTCTCCAGAAAAAGAGGCTCATCCTCCTTCCATCTAACCTGCTGAGGGGTCAGCAGTCAAGTCAGCCTTTGGATATGAGCAAGAATCCAAGGAGATTCTTGGCATGTCAAGGGATGGAGGTGGGAGAGAAGACGGGTCTTGCTGATTTCAGCACCGTCCGTGAAAGCAGGATGCGCCACTGGAAGCTTCACCTGTGGGAGTGACGTTTGAATGCAGCAGCCTCTTACGGCTCCTGATTTAAAATCTGAGCAATACGAACTCTTCCTTCTGAAGTTTAGTGGCCCTGGGCCTCTCCAAGAGGTTTTTCCCTTTGTCATAAATCATTTCACTCTATTTCATCATGCAACATGATTTCAACCCTAAAAAGACTTGCTGCCTTTTTTTTTTTTTTTTATTCATTAGTGTCTCTATTAATAAAAGGAATTCTTTTCTAAACTGACTTAAACATTCAGTACAATCCTAGCTCCTTGGATTCATACATAGATCCTAATAGCAAAGGATTCTCCGAAGAAGAACCTGCGGCAGGTGTTACACAAATTCACCCAGCAAGGGGGACATTTTGTTTGCAGCTATTTTTTTCCCCTTATATGTGATAAAATATTTCACTTTCCTTCATTGGTATTAGTTTTCATACAATATGTCCAAGCCTTCGTGAATGAAATTGCATATTTTATCACCCGAGACAACCCTTTCAGTCTTAAGGCTCCATCTCAAAGCTACCTCCTCTGTAAAGCCTTCACCCCAAACCCCATTTCCCATCAGACTGATCCATCGCCCCACCTTTCTTCTGTAGTACTTTATTCTTGACATTAAGTCCAGGAGCAGTGTGTATACGACTCTCTTCTCCTACCTGGTCAGTTTCCTGAAGGCAGGGACTGTGTCTTATTCATCTCTACAGTCCCATTGCCACTGACTGAAAACAAATCCCGTTGGATTTAATTAAACCCATATCATCTTTTGAAAAAATGCCACCCAATTGACTGTGGGTGTCAGCCTTGGGAAATCAGTAAACTATTAGGATGTAAAGATTTGGGAAACAAGGAGCCAGATGTATCAATTTAATGACTTACTAGCTGTGGAATTGGGCAGATAATTATTATCTCGTTAAGCCTTGGTTTCCTTATCCAAAAAATCAGGATAGTATTTGTCCCACCTGCCACATAGGGTACCTGTGTGGCTCAAACAATATACTCAAATCTATTTGAAGGTACTTTGTAAATAGTATCATTTATAATTATTAAAACTATTTTTGTTTGTCTCATATATTTTTATAACCCTAAATGTGACCATGTCATTAGTTCAATCTTTAAAATACTCCGAGGCTAAAGGCCAAAGAGAAACACAAGAAGTTTATATTATATAACTTTACCCATTTGATGCCAATATTTTATTCCCTTTGTAAAAAGTGTTTAATTTAAAATAATATAAAAAATTTTCAGTAAGATGGGTTGCAATCTATTAAGCATTATTTCACTTCAGTCATACCCCAGCTGTTGTCTGAGACTCCCACATGGGAATTAATTCTTTACTGTGTTAGAATCACATGTTCTAAGTACTTCAGAATTATAAAATCAGAGATTTTAGGATGTCACCAATCCAGCACTCAGCAGACGACTGCGTGACCAGGATTTGGGGCCTTTCTGTTGTAAAAATCTTCAAAGCAGGCTTTCTGTGACCTCAGGCAAAAAATCTAGTATTTTCTCCAACTCTTGGGAAGTTCTTCACTTGTGGCCCAGATCCCCTAGTATGAAATCCGTTTTTTCCTTCTTCTAACCTCGAATGAGATTCCGGGTAGCTGTCTAGTCTTCTTTCTAAAATTGTCCTTCATATACAGTAAGAAAGATAGGAAATAAACCCAAACTTTAAAATCCACACTAAAAAAGAAACAACAGATCCTTTTAAATTAAGCCTTAAAAAAAAAAAAGCAACAACTCATTTTGTTTACTTTCTTCTAAATTCCTTCCATTTCTTCTGAAATTGTTAGAAAATATAAAATTTGAAATGAGTCAAAAGCAATACTTCAATGTAGTGAAATGAAAACAGGAATGTGACATGGCCTTGACTATAGACACTAGTAAAGTATTATCTAAATAATGGAAAGAAAAACAAAAGAAAATAGGAATGTGGAAGGAAACTGGCCTTCCACTCAGCCTTGCTTCAAGCCTATTGTTTTACACTGAACAAACCATTCCACCCACTTTGTACTGCAAATTTTCTAAATGTGAAAGGGACTGACTGTGCTGGATTTATTCCTATCGGATTGCCTAAGGCCTGAGAATAGATAGGTGGCCTTTTGTTTGTTTTTTTTTTTTAAATAAGAGAAGTTGTGGGTTGAGAGAACAATCATATATAAAATAATGGATTCTTATACACTACTCTATTATTAACCCCTTGCTTTGGTGTGGTACATTTGTTACAACTGATGAAAGTACACTTTTATAATCGTCCTATTAACTCTAGACCAGGGGTTCTCAGCCTTTGTTGTTCCACGGGCCCCTTTGCCGGTCAGGTGAGAACCACAGACCCTTTCTCAGAACGTAGCAGCAGATAGTTTTATGACATTCAATATCACGTGTCTTTAAAATAAATTTTAGGATTATTCAAAATCACATTTCACAACTTTCCCATAATTTCAATACCTGATAACTAACACAGTTCAACATCTGTTCAAATGGTCATTTTTGGCAAACATTTAGAAATTCGAGTTTTCCCACGGTGTCATAAAACCATCTCCACCATCCAAACCAACCTTTTTGTGGGCAGTTATCCACTGCACTCAGAACATGCTACATCAAAATAAAAATCATGCTAAGTCCACACTCTACTGTGTATTATTTAATAAATATGTCACACCCGCACCAACACGTCCCCACAAGACTGTTTTTTTGAATTTTCAATTCAAGCTCACGGACCCCCTGAAATCTTCCCATGGACTCTTTGGGGGTCCACTGACCCCTGGTTAAGAACCCCTGCTTTAGACCATGGTTTAACTTAGGGCTCATTGTTTGTGTTTTGCAGTTCCATGGTTTTTATTATTATAGTAACATGTTTATAATCTACAATTTCCCCTTTAACCACATTCAAATATAAAATTCAGTGGTGCTAATTAAGTTTACAATGTTGTACTGCAGCCACCACCATCCATTACCAAAACTTTTCCATTAACCCAAATAGAAACTCTGTACATTTTTAGTCTTAACCCCCTATTCCTTATCCCCACTCCCTCAGCTGGTAACCTATATTCTAGATTCTGACTCTGTGAGTTTGCTTATTCTAGTTCTTTCATATCAGTGAGATCACACCATATTTGTCCTTTTATGTCTGGCTTATTTCACTCAACATGATGTCTTCAAGGTTCCTCTATGCTGTCAAATGTATCAGGACTTCATTCCTTTTTGTGGAGTAATAATATTCCATTCCATATGTACACCACATTTTGCTTATCCATTCATCAGTTGATGGACACTTGGGTTGCTTCCATCTTTTGGCAATTGTGAACAGTGCCACTATGATATCGGTGTGCAAATAGCTGTTCAAGCTTTTACTTTCAATTCTTTGGGGTTTATACCTAGAAGTGGGATTACTGGGTCATATGGTAATTCTATACTTACCTTTCTGAGGCACTGTCAGATTGTCTTCCATAGCGGCTGCACCATTTTACCACCCACCATCAAGGAATGAGTGTTCCTATTTCTCCACATCCTCTTCAACACTTGTAATTTTCCTTTCCTTTTATTTTTTCATTTTTTAATAGTAGCCATTCTAGTGGGTGTGAAATGGTACCTCATTATGGTTCTGATTTTCATTTTCCCAGTGGCTAAGTATTGACCAGTTTTTCATGTACTTTTTGTCCATTTGTATATCTTTTTTGGAGAAATGTCTGTTCAAGTCTTTTGCCCATTTTAAAATTAGGTTGCTTGTATTTTTGTTGTTGAGTTTGAAGGACTCCTTTATATACTCTGGATATTAAACCATTATTTGGGTTTCCAAATATTTGATCCTATTGTGTAAGTTGTCATTTTAATTTCATTAGAAAGTACTTTGAGGCACAAATATTTTAATTTTGGTGAGGTCTCATTGATCCATTCTTTCTTTTGTTGCTTGTGCTTTGTGTGTAAAGTCTAAGAAACCATTGCCTAACATAAGGTCCTGCAGATGCTTTCCTAAGTTTTTTTCTAGGAGATTTATACTTTGAGCTCTTATATATAATATATAATTGAGAGCTTTGACACATTTTCGGTGGATTTTTATAAATGGTATGAGGTAGGGATATACCTTCATTCTTTTGCAAATGAAGATCCAGTTTCCCCAGCACCATTTGTTGAAGAGACTATTCTTTCCCAATTAAGTGGCCTTAGCCCCCTCATCAAAAATCAGTTGGCCATAAATTTGAGGGTAGATTTCTGAACTCTCAATATTATTTCATTGGTCTATATGTCTGCCCCTATGCCAGTACCATGCTGTTTCGATTACTGTGGCTTTGTAATAAGTTTTAGTATTGGAAAGTGTGAGTCCTCCAACTTTCTTCTTCTTTTTCAAGATGGCTTTGTCTGTTTGGGGTCCCTTACACTTCCATATAAATTTGATGATTGGCATTTCCATTTCTGCAAAGAAAGGAGTTGGAATTTGAAGTGGGACTGAATCTGTAAATCACTCTGGGTAGGAATGATATTGTAACAATATTTAATCTTCCAGCCCCTGAACATGGAAAGTACTTCCATTTATTCAGGTCTTTGATTTCTTTTAGCAATGCTTTGTAGTTTTCTGCATACAAGTTCTTTATATCTTTCTTTAGATTTATTCTTAGATATTTGATTCTTTTAGTTACTATTCTAAATGGAATTTTTTCTTGATTTTCCCCTTTCAGATTGTTCATCATTAGTGTATAGAAACACTATTGATTTTTGCATGTTGATCTTGTACCCAGCCACTTTGCTGAATTTGTTTATTAGCTCTAGTAAACATGATACGGCTTTTTCAGGATTTTCTGTATATAGGGTCACGACATCTGAAAATAGGGAAAGTTTCACTTCTTCATTTCTAATTTGGATGCCATTTATTTCTTTTTTTTGCCTAATTGCCCTGGCTAGTACTTCTAATACAATGTTGAAAAACAATGGTGACAGTTGGTATCCTTGTCTTGTTCCTGATCTTAAAGGGAAAGTTTTCATTCTTTCACTATTAAGTATGATATTAGCTGTGGATTTCTTATATATCACTTATATATCCTTTATCACTTTGAGGAAGATTCCTTCAAACTTTTCAAAGTGTTTTTAACAATAAGGGATACTGGATTTTGTCAAATGCCTTTTCCTTGTCAATTGAGATGATCATGTATTTTTTTACCCTTCAGTCTGTTAATGTTGTATGTTATATTTATTGATTTTCCCATGTTTAACCACCCTTGCAAACCTGGGATGATTAGTATAGATACCCCAGCTATCTATTGTTTAATAATTGCATGATACATATTTTTCCATCCTTTTACATTCAGTTTATGTACAATTTTTAATTTAAGGTGAGTCACTTGTAGATCTCTTATAGAAAGCACATAGTTGGGCCATGTATTTTTTTTTTTTTTTTCCATCCATTCTGCCAATCTTTGCCTTTTGACTGGAGAATTTAATTCATTTACATTTAAAGTCACTACTGATAATGCAGGACTCTTTTCTACTATTTTGCTATTTAGGCTTTGTAACTCTTATACCTTTTCATCACTCAATTATTCTGTTAAAGCCTACTTTCATACTTATTTGATTTTTTTTGTATAGTACGATATTGAGTCTCTTCTCATTTCTCATTTCTATCTGTATATATTTTTCATATATTTTTCTTGCATTTACCTTGGGGTTGAAATTAAACATCCTAGATATGTAATAATCATATCTGATTTGGTACCAATTTGACTTCAATAGCATATACAAACACTGTATATGTCTTCATGCCCCACCTTTTTTTATACTTGTTACAATTTATATCTTTGTGCATTGTATATCCAAAACCATAGATTTACAATTACTTTTTTGCATTTGCATTTTAGCACCTGTAGGAAGTGATATACAGAGTTACATATCAGAAAATCCAATATAATAGTACTCACATGTATATTTACCCAAATGGTCTTTCTACTACTTTGAACCACTATCTAAGTGTCCTTTCCTTTCAGTCTGAAGAACTGAACTCCCTTTGGCATTCCTTGTAGGGCAGGTCTAGTGGTGATGAACTCCCTCAGCTTTTGTTTATCTGGGACTGTTGTAATCTCCCATCATTTTTGAAAGATAGTCTCTCCAGATATAAATTTCTTGGTTGTTAATTGTTTTCTTTCAGCAACTTAAGTATTTCAACCCACTGCCTTCTCGTCTCCATTGTTTTTGATTGGACATTGACACTTAATTTAATTGGGACTTCCTTGTACATAATATGTTGCTTAAGTCTGGCAGCTTTCAGAACTTTCTCCTTGTCCTTTGCAATCAACATTTTGATCAGTATTTGATGGGGCACATTTTTCTTCAATTTTTATCCTGTTGGTGTTCTCTGACTTTCTTGGATATGCACAGTCATGTCTTTTGCTAAGTTTGGGACATTTTCCGTCATTATTTCTTTGACTATTTCTTCTGTTCCTTTCTTTCTTTCTTTTCCTCTGGAACTCCAATAATGCATGCATTGGTATACTTTATGGTGTCCCAGAGGTCTTTTAGGCTATTTTCATTTTTTATAATTCTACTTCTATCTGTTCTTTAGGCTGGCACATTTCAATTGTCTTGTTTTCAAGTTCACTGATTCTTTCTTCTGTCAGTTAATTTGTTGTTGAAACATTCCTGGATTTTTTCATTTCAGTTATTGTGGTCTTCAACTTCAGTGATTCTGTTTGATTCATTTTTAAAACTTCTGTCTCTTTATCGATATTCTTATATTGTTCATTCATTATTTTTCTGTTATCTGTTACTTCTTTCTTTGTATCTTTCTTCATCTCCTTGAGCATATTGACTATTTTCCTGATATCCTTTAGCTTACTCTGTGTATTTTACTTAATTTCCTTGAATATATTAAAAGATTATATTTTAATGACTTTTTTCTGGTAAGCCCAGAGTCTTTTGTGGTTGGTCTTCTTTGTTGATGTTTTCTGAATTTTTTCCCTCTTCCTTTGGATGGGCCATTTCCTGTTTCTTTGTTTGTCTTGTAATCTTTTGTTGCACACTGTATATGTTAACATTTTAAAATATTAACTCTGGTAATTAGTCCTTGAGCTGTTTCTTGAGTTTGTAACCAGATAGTTATATGACAGAGTTTTTCTTGAGTGTCAGGATCTAACAAAACCAAGAAAATCTAAGAAAAAAACCCACCTTTCACCATCTTTACAAATTGGCTCTCTTGGCTGGTGCTGTCTGTCAGAGTTGAGCCTTCCTATCCGGGAGGTCAGCCCAAGGTGAATGCAAAATGCAGGGACCTCCCTGGCTTTTCTGGTCTGTGTCTTGTCCTGGACTTATTCTTGTTAGTGGCCTTAGGAGTGCCCCTGTTTACAGGAATTGGAATGCCCCCTCTACTTCCCAGGAAACAGACCTTCCTTTTTTGGGTGTTCCACTGCTAGAGTTAAAGCAGGTAAACCTTTGCCCCAGGCTGACCACTTCAATTGTTTCTTACACTGCCTTCATTGTCTCAAGTTGCTTTTTCCTGGAGGGCAAATTCTGGGGGGGAGAGGTGTCCCTGGTCAGTCTTTTCCAGCTGGTACAAAGCCAGGGGCCCATGAAGGGAGCACCTGCTGGCTCCAAACTGCCCTGGGGGAGGGGATAAGTGACGGGCCTGGAAGGGTGCCAGGAGCTTCTTCCAAGGCTCCGCAAAGATGTCCTCTCTTGACTTGGCACCTGCCCAGCAAATGCCACCCTTCAACTGTCCTCCACAGCTGGAGGAAGTGCATGTCTTTACGTCTCCTCCACTGCCTTTGTCCAGGGCAGGGTGGACAATGGCCTCCCTCAGAGCCTGGCCCCTGCAATAGGAAGTAGTTAATCAAATGCAGTGATAAGCCATCAGCAGGCACCCTCCTCCTGCCAGTGGGTATCTATGTCCTTCTCTGGCACTGGCAAGCTATGCCAGAGGCCAGACCCCACTGCTGCCTGCTGTCAAAGTGGGAGATGGCTGATGGTTCTAACGAGCACATGAAAAACTTACATAAAATCTGAATTTAGTGAAAGAGAAAAATGGGTATTACTTTGAAAAGGATTCTTTACCCCAAAGCTCTCTGGATCTGGACTTGAATTCTCTGGAGATCTGCTAGGGGGGAGCAAATTAGATTCTTTCACAAGATAAGGACCTAATACTTTAAACATTTTTTTAACAACAATATAAGAAATACTTCTTATATTTTTTTAGTACAACAAATATTTATTGAGGGACATTTTCTTACTGGGAGCTATAAGAGGCATAGATGAGACTGACAGTATCTGGCTCCAAAATTCTTAAAGGAGCAGGGAGTTCTGCAATGATAGTAAGTGCATTTGAGTAAGTTTGTGGAGTCCAGGTTGAATAAGAAGATAAGTGACATGTAAATAAGGGGCTGGAAGAGGAGAGCTAGAATTAGCAAGCAGATGAGGTGCAAAGAACTGTTCCTGGGGTCATGAGAGAGGTAGGAGTTCTGGGGCTGGGGTTAGAGCAGAATGCCTGAGGTCAAGTCCAGCTCGTAAAACCTTCGGTCATCCTCTTAGAACTGATCCTTCTGAGAGTACAGAGAGCAGAAGGAGGTAAGATAAGCATGATCAAGTTTGAAGAAAAAGCAGTAATATTAAAACAGTGCAATAGCACTTTGGGCTCTATTCTAATATTTTTTAAAAAGCTAGAATATCATAAATTTTCCTAAACTTTAAGCTATGAAGTCAGAGACCAACAAAAAGTAACCATTAACCGCAAAATAAGATAGATTGAATTTCATTTCTACCTTGAGAATAGTTGGTGGGTCCAGAAGTAGTCAGAAGGCACCAAAGTTCATTTTAGGGAAAGAACGGTGATTTTTAGGCCATGGATTAGATGCTCCCAACATGAGAAACCTAAACTACCTTGTACACCAAGTAAACTGTAAGTTATTTGAGGGAAGCACAGGATAGAGGACAGCAAAGCCCAGCTGTTGGCAGGAGACTGGAACCCAGATTAGTGGAAATGTCAAGAGGCTTTTCAAGAACAGGAAGTTTAAGGTACAATTGAAATTATCTGGAGGATTGTTCCCTGCCCTCTAAACATTGCTGGTGACTTTCCAGTTGACATACACAGCTGTCACACGGGAGTAGTATTTAGAAGGGAAGAAGTCAAGGAGATGTATTGTGTGAGGAAGAGATAACTGCCCAGCTGCAGACTGGACATCAGCTGATGCCAGAAACTAGAGCCAGATGGAACCAAGAGAAAAATAAACACCTTAACATTTGAAGAAATCTTGACAAGCCATCAGACTTCTTAAGGGCAAGGTGACCCAAGCTGACATCTGGGTAACACGGACAAGTAAGAGCCCTTTTGTAAGCCCGGTCTAATTTATATCTGAAAAAGGCAAGGCAGTGGTTTCCTTGTGGAGGAAGGTTAGATGTGTCCAGTGTGCCGAATTTCAAAGCCAAGTGCACCGTTTAACTGTCCATGTGGATTTCAAGGGTTTTGTTGGATTTAGATTTGAAGGAATTTCAAACAGCAGTATATCTTTCCATCAAAAATTAATTTCATTATTGTTTGTATGTACAATTGGACAAATATATACACTAGGTAGAATTAATCCCACTACAATTTTTTAAAAAATATATATATTTTTAAAGATACTTAGATTACATAAATGTTACACAAAAATTACAGGGATTTCTATGTTCCCCACATCCCATACCTCCCATAACAGCCCACATAAACATCCTTCATTAGTGTGGCACATCCCCTGCAATGGATACACACATCCTGGGGCTTTGCCACTAAGCATGGACCATAGTTCACATCGTAGACCCCACTCTCTCCCACACAGGTCTGCAGGTTATATGCTGATGTAAAATGGCCTATATCTGTCGTCGTAATGTCACTCAGGATAATTCCCATGTCCCAAAAAAGCCCCTGTATTACAACTGCTTTTCCCTCTCCCTGCCCTGAAAGCGTCCAGTGGCCACTGGCTCCACCTCACTGTTGTAATTTCTTCCATTGCTTGAATCACAATATGGCTACCACAGAATACCAGTAAGTCCACTCTAGTCCATCGCTCTCCCGCCATCCTGAGGAGTCTGGGAGGGTGAGGTCCACTCCACCTCCAAGTGAGAGGGGGTTTATATCCCATGGATACGATGGATGGGATTATCCTGCCTGCAGCTGCAGACTCTCCATCAACATCTCCCTACCAGGAGTCCTGGGTGAGTTCATTGAGCTGTAGAGAAGGAGTTGCAGCTCCACTGAGATTCCAGGCCCAGCTGGCACATGGGCAGGCCAAAGACTCCAGTCTCTGGAAGCATACCTACAAACTCCAGCACCACAAATAGGTTTGAATAGAAGGGGCAGATGGACCTTGTGCAGGGAGGACTTATTTGAGTCCAACGCTGTCACTCTCAGGAGCACAGATTCCAAAGTAGGGCCCACTGATAAGGCGCCAAACTCTGGAGCTGTCCCCCCTGACGTAGGACCTGGGTGTCTCCAGAGCCCTCAGGAGCCCCTCTATTTGGGGTTATATCCCCACTGGAAGCCTATGAGGTCCTACTGAGATGTGCATAAGCGTTACCTCTGGGATGACCTCCTGACTCACTTGGAAGTCTCTTAGCCATATGAACTCAAAGGGTAAGAGGCCCCGAATCACCAAAGAATTTTTATACAATAATGCATGCTTATATGTGCCAGTTTCTGTTCTAGTCATAGGTTTTGTTGTGTGATTATTTGGGCTGAGTGGACCAAGGACTCTAAGGAACATAGATAGCTTCAAGAAGATTCAAGTTTATTCCTCTTTCATATAAATCCAAACTAAGGAGGTTGGCAGGACCCAGGCTTCTACTGGCTTGTTGCATCACTATTCCTGGGATTCCCCTTTCTTACAGGTCTAGGATGGCTCACTACCCCCCAAATCCTCATTGTGCCAGAAGAAGGGGGAGTATGGAAAAAAAAAAAAAAAAAAAGAGCATCATTAAGGAAACATCCCAAACACTGCACACACCTATTTCCCTTTCAGTTTCTTCTCCAAAATGTAGGCATGGGACCACATTTTGCTGTGCTAACGAGAGACAGGTCTTATTCACAGTATTGTGTCCAGCTAAAGCAGGGCATCTGTTCCTATCGAAGAGAAGAGCTGATATGGGGGGCAACTAGCACCCTCCAAGCCCCTTCATAGACTGTGGGATTCCTCACGAGAATTTCTACCTCCTCCACACCTGGGTAAGGGTGCAAGTGTTTGAAAACTGGAGGAAGGCAGCCTCTTGTAGGTGGTCTTTAATAACAAACCCAAAAGTCACTTCAACGCCTTCCCCATCCAGCCAGCCCAAATTCTCGCCTCCCAGCTCTGTCTGTTTACCTAACATCAAATGCATCTCAGAAATGACTAAAAAGATCCCCGTAGAGTAGAAGCACCTGCCGAGCTCCCCATGTTGCATGGCTTTCTTTCCTTGCTTTTCTCACAAGCTTGGTGTATGGGAATTAAAATGATCACCTAGCAAGTTACAGTTAAAAATACAAATCTGCAAGGCAAGCTCTGCGTGCTGTTCCGATAGTCCCTCCCAATCACTGCCAGCCAACTTGTTACCACGTGTCAGAGCTTAGGTCCCTGAGCAACCTGCAGCACCAACGTGAGGACGCACCATGCGCCCTCGCTCTCTTTTCCAAAGCACGGTCCATCACGCATGGCACTCTCACGTTGGCAGTCTTTGCTAATACCGTGAGGACGTCACAGTAGGGAACAGGAACCAACACTGAGTAACAGAGGGGTGGCTTGTCCACAGCCCTCCAGCCCCGAACTCCTACAGCCGGCCTGCCCTCCCTCCAGCTCCATCCAGGATGCCACGTCTCCTCCACGCAGAGTCCCCTGTTATGGCCATTCTCCCGTGGCCCAGGTCCCAATTGTTGGGTTAGTATCCAGCCTCCCCTGCTGGGAAATAAAAATCCATTTAGTTGTAATAATCATGGTAGCCATGCACTCAGCTCCCTACTGAAAAGTTTCTTCCATTATTCAACAAAAAACGTAATAGCCTTAAGTACCTCTATTTGTGCCCATTTTCCCTTCAGAGCTTCTCTGCCAAGAAGCGGTAGGTACTGGCTTCGTACCTGCACACTCATAAGGCTTCCTGAAGTGATCTTTTTCAGGGCGCAGGAAGCACCCGCCCACCCATTCTCACGCCACTGGTCTCTGCTTCCGTGCTAGAATTCAGAAGCTCCTGCAGTCTTCATTTGCCACGGAAGTTTCCTTCTTATAGAGCCCATCACTATTGGCCCTGTGTGCTGCACATATTAAATAAATATTGCACTTACCACCGTCTGTGTGTACTGCCATACCTCCCTGGTTGGACGGTGAGCCTGAGGCCTCCTGAAGGAAGGATATTCATCTTTGTGTCTCCACTGCACGTGGCCCAGTGCCTTGCCCATACCAGTGAAGCTATGACTGCTTTAGGAGCTCAAGCTAAGGAGAGGTTTGTGCCCTCCAACAGGGGGACACAGCCTAAACAGCACCTTGCCGTGGAGCTTTCTGCCCTGGCGGCATGGTCTTTGTCTGCACTGGGCTCACTGAGCATTTGATATGTGGCTAGTGTGACTGAGGAGTCGAATTTTTAGTTTTAGTTTATTTTAATTAATTTCACTTTTAATGTTAATAGTCACATGCGGCTAATGGCTGCCTCATTAGACCGGGCAGGTAGAATATATACCCCAAATCTCTGCTCAATTGTCTTTTGAATCATGTTTTCTTTCAAAATCGAATTCCAGGGGTGATTTTATTCTGAAAAATGTGGAAATTGGAAGGAAGAGGTAGCTGAGGAGTCAGTTTCTCCAGTGACGCAAATAGTGATAGGGCCGTGATGAAAACATGCCCAGGAGCAGGCTCTGGGCCGAGTGCCCTTCACACATCCATTATTCATAGCTCTCAACAACCCTGTGAGGTAGAGAACATTATCCCCATTTTATTGAATGAGAAAACGAGTCAGGGAGGTGTTAGGTGCATTGTGCATGGCCATAGGTTAGCAGGAGCTGCTAGTTTTTTAAACTGTGAATGAATGAATGAATGAATGGCTTATGATTTCTGTCTCAGATGTGCCACCCGGTCTAAGTGAGCCCACTTCCCTCTAGTCAGCATCGTTAGCTCCGAGACGAATTCCAGAGCTGCCACCGGCCTGAAATAACTGCTGCTGGCCGTGGCCCCGACATTTTCCAAGCTGCAGACCAAGGGCTTTTGCTTCACCAGTGCTGTCCTCTGCAAACACACAGAGAGGAGAAAGCTGGAACAGGGAGCTCTCCCAGCTTTAGAGCCTGAGGAGAGCAACTGGAAAACAGCCTCTTTTGAGGGAACTGAACTGAGTGATGCGAAAATTGTTTGCTCAGGAAAACTATTTTCACCGGCAAAGAGAGTGATATATATATTTTTTTTGTCCAGAGAAGGGGTGGCAAAGGGACTTTCTTTTAATACTTAGATGTTTGAGCTTGTTTATGTATGAATTTATTAGCTGTTTGGTTCCAAAAGGCAGAAACCAGTCTCTAATGCCTAACAGAGTTTGATTTCGGTAAATGCCAGAAAGGGGCATTCCTTCTCCTGCCCTCAGTGAGGGTTGCTAAGGTTAGCGCTTAGAGGAGACATGAAGTCACACTGGGTGGGAGGATGGAACGAGAGGTCCATGACACAATTGGCTTATTATGTGAGCTACGCAATGGAGCAAAATATCCACCCCCAATGTGGACCATGCGTGATTTTTGAGGTTAACAAAAGGAATGCCAAGGAAGAAATGATGGAATCCTGCAAGAATGAAGTCTGCCGAGCCAATTCTGTCACTCTCCCTGCTTTCATCTCCCCTAAAATTGCTCATTACGCTACCAGAAAATACATCACAGAATGAGTTATGTTCCGAAGACAAAGAAAAAAGTCTTGCCTCAAGCATTCTATACACAGGAATATTATTTTTCCTTACAATATTGTTGTCAGCCCAGCAATTAGCTGGATTGACGCAAGTGTTTGCCCTTTGTTAAAAGATGACTCTGGTTTGGGCTCAATGTGTTTATGTAAAAAGATGTTTTCGTCCTTAACTTTTTATGTCTGTTTGGCTAGGGCGCTGTAGGTATCTGCTAGTCTTCGTGACTTCCATTACGGTGGTGCTTATCACTAAAAATCGTGCAACAAGCAGGTGGGGATGATAACAGTGAGCCTGAAAGAACACCTGTTTTATCATGGCAACAATTTGCAACACGCCGTAGGGATAAACAAAGGAGCGCAGGTGGGAGTTGCTGTTTGCACACCTGTGTTAACGACCCCACTTACAGGGTCTCTGCAGTCCCAGAGACCATCAAGCAGGAGGGCAACAGCTGCTTATTGACCCCTCCCACACAGGTGTGCAGGGCGGGCCAGCGCCCTGCTCCTGGGTGCAACGCCTTCACTTCCCTTTTGGGGACCCCCTCCTTCCTCGCTGTCGGGTCATGGGCTTGGATGCTAGCCCCTCTGGCTGCAGGGTTGGCTTTGGGATCCAAGGAGGGTCAACCCAAGTTCCTGTGATTGCTCGGGGGTGGGCAACATGACCCGGTGCTAGACCTAGTAAGAGCCATTTCTAGGACCACTGCAGAGCCTTTGAGAAAGCTCAGTTTCAAATTGGGTAGGAGATCCACCCAGAGCTATCGGGGGACCTCCTGCCACAGCCTGGGGAGCATCTGCGTGAGGATGAAACCGATGGAGAGGAAAGCAGAGCTGGGGAAAGAGGGGCCTGCTGCTGTTTGAAGGTCTGGCTTCATCCATGTGTGAAATTCGGCTCGTCGGGCAACCCAATTTCACGAGCCAGTACATGTTCTTTTTCACTTAAGCCAGCTTGAGTGATCTTCCCGTGGCTTGTAATCAGAAGAGTCTTGACTAATTCGTCCCTCCAGGAAGGAGGGCATGTACATGAAAGGAGAGATGCCTGCACTACTGGGTGCCTCCCCCCTGCCAGGTGGTTTAAGACCGCGTCCTCACGTGAGGTCACAACAGGCCTATCGTGTGGGCTGCAGCAGCCCTACTTTTATGTAAGGAGTGTTTTGTTGGGTCGTTGTGCTGTAATTTGATTAACAAATTCACCTACGTTCTGGCATTGAAGTTGTTTCTAAAGTTTGGATCTTACAGGCAGGATGGAGAAGTGTTATTTAGCTTGGCCCTTACAGCGCCTGTAAAATCTGAAGGCCTTCGGCCGCAGGCATCCGCCACAGCCCCCCTACGTGCCGTGGGCAAGCGCCCTGCTCCTTCCCTAACTTCTAGGGCCTGCCTGGTTCCAGGCCTTAGAATCTGTCATAATGAACATTCTAGTGCGTGTTACTTCATCTGCTTCAGCTGCTTTCTAGCAGAAATTCCAAAAATGGGGTTCGGAGGCTAAAGCCTCTTCACTTGTGATCTCTACTCCCACTTGCCAGCTAGGGAGTTCGCTGACCAGCAGGACACGTCTGTGCCTCTTTGCCTCTTTGCCTACTGCCTCTCATCAACTCTGGTGTCACCTCTTACTGCGTCAGGCTCATTGGTACAATCACGACCTCCTTGTAGGGAGTACTTAGCATTTCTTTCTTGTTAATTAAATTGAATATATGTAGGGTATTAAATTGCTTTTTTTTTTTTTTTTACTGGGAGGTACTGGGGATCGAACCCCGGTCTCTCCATATGGTAGACGGACGCCGAACCTCTTGAGCCACATCCGTTTCCCTAAATTGCTTTTTAAACTTTATTTTTTGAGAATTACCTGTTTATATGTTCATTCCCTGGATAGAAACTTTAAAGACCTTGGAAGTTGGAGCCAGTGGTGGGAAGAGGAAAAGTGGACCCATAGCCCTTAAACCTCGGGTCAGGGTCTGCCAGGAGAGGGCTTCTCTTCCCACTTCTACACAGGGGCTCCCTGGCGAGTTGAGTGGATGGAACCTCAGGACCCCAGGAAGGCCAAAGACGGGGTGCTGCCTCAGGCCGCAAGCCCGGGAACTGTGTGGGCGTGACTGGGCACCAGAAAGGACCTATCCCTTTGGAATCTGCAGACATCTTTAAGCTTTCTTAAATCTAGTTTACAACAAATCTGGCCGGTTTGGTTAGTGCCTCTGCTCCCTAGGAATGAGGCCAAATGCCGCCCCCACCAGGAGGTTTCCTTTGATTTGCTCTTGAACATTCACTTTGTTTTTGAGTGCCTTTGAAAAAATCTGGGTACATTTATTTCCTGGAATTGTCTTTAGATTTTATAAAGGAATCTTTGATTCATCTGAATTAACGCCTATCTTTTCCTTTCCATTTGTCTCAATAAATTCCTTTCCACAGTTAAATAAAAAAAAACCAAGACATTAGTATTTTGTGTGACTTAAGAGGTTACAAAGTACTTTTCCATATTTATGTGTATGATGACTATTCTCAATTTGAGAATGAGACAAATGAATTTGTCAGGTAATTGTGTATTTGTCTTCCTCCCCACCCCCAGACAGAATGAAAGAATTTGAAGATGCTTATAAAATGATTTTTAATAAAACAATTACCCAGCTCATAGAGTTTTTGCAAATTTATGAGTGTCAAGTACTTAGCAGGGCACACAGCCAACTCATCACAGAAGTGAGCTGCCATACAATAAGATATAATAAGTAGAAAAAGAAATCAAAAGTAAAATAAAAACGGGAATTTAAGACAAGGAATTGCATGCTCTAAGACAGGGGTCTTAACCAGGGGTCCACGGAGAGATTTCAGGGGGTCTGTGAGCTTGCATTGAAAAAAATCAATTTGTTGTCTTTATTTTCTCTGACCTCGGATGTTGAGTGTCGTAAAACCATCTGCCACTACGCTCTGAGAAGGGGTCCATGGTTTTCAGCTGACTGGCAAAGGGCTCCATGAACAAAAGAGGGTAAGAGCCCCTGCTCTAAGACCCATATCGGACGGAGGGTCCCCTGATCCCAGTCTCTCTTCTCTTCTTGTCTTTTTCTTTCTTTCTCATCCGCGGCACCGTTTTCACGGACCCAGGTCCTGACTGGCAACATATGGCCTATGCAAGGCATAAGCCTTGCAACCACACCCCCAATTTTGCTTGGACTTTCCTAGAACAAAAAGCAGGAAGTTCACATTACACAATTCACGTTTCCTATAGGACAAAAGAATGTCAAAATTTTGTTTGTTTGTTTGTTGTATAAGCCCGAGAGGTTTAGTAAGTCATCGAAGGGAATGTGTCCCTAACCGAAGGAGGCTGATTAAACACAGGTTTCCTGTCTTGCCACACGTTGTGCACAGGTGCCCCAGATCCAGTATGTGCTAGCGCGGTGAGTCACAGGTGGTGGGGACAGACCCCTGTGGTTTTGAGACGTGCCCCAGTCCCTGGGTATTGACTAAAGAAGACCCAAATGACAATCTTAGGAAAGATGGATTCCTGTTTAAACCATAATTATGAAGGCTCAAGTCATCCTCCACATTTGGGATAACTATACACCCTGCTTTCTAGAATAATCCCAGTGCAAATGTTTTGCTCCCCTGTGCCCAGGAACAATTGAAATGATTGGGAAGTTCCAGCGACAGTACCTACTGAAACAAAACTCAGTGACTCAAGCCAATCAGCATTGCGGCTCAAAATAGATTTCAGAGACAGAAGCCCTCCTTCCCACCCCTAATGCCTCCTCTCCTGTGAGTAGTTCCACTAGCATATTCCTTACAACTCAATGTAACTGGGCCCTTCCGAAGGAGAAACTGGGAAAACCTAGTGCAGTCTTGAGCTACATCAGAATCACCTGCAGGACTTGCTAAACCAGCTCTGCTGGGCCCATCAGCAGTTTCTGATTGAGAAGGCCTGGCTTGGACCTGGAGAATTTGCAAGTCTGTCAAGTTGCCAGGTGATGCCCAAGCTACTGCTCCTGGAGCCAGACCTGGGGCCCTTCCTGTCCTGCCTCTTGGGAACTAGCTGCTGCAGGAAGCACTCGTGCTCTGCTCCTCCAAGCTGGGAGGAGGGAGCTATGATTTTTCAGCTTTCCCTGTCCCCGGGTAAATACTTCTGCCTTATTTTGGAGTTGAATATTAGGTATTTGCTTGCTCACAGATAAAAGGTCAATTTTCCAATATCTGCTCTGTATGTAATATATGTGATAAGTTGGTTCCCATCTGATTTGTCTTTTTGTCTTCTTTCTCAACTAATTTAGACCTCAAGAGGAGACTACGGAGGTATCAATTGGCCCCTTTCATCTACTACTCAGAGAAACACAGGTATATTAGCAAATTATAACTGATATATTTTAACACATATATGTGTTTTAGTGGTGCCCCCCACCCCAATCAATAGGTCTCAAATAGCATGCTGAAATATATGCCTATGCAGATGTTGAAAAAGGCAAAGGTAATGGAGACAAAAATCATGAAGACTTATTTCTTGGCTTTGACCTGTACGGCAAATTTTTACCCATTGCTCACAAGTGTTTGAGGTTTTTGTTTGAAATTAATGATAAAATTCTATTTCAGTGCCAGGTGAAAGGCTTTGCTTTCCTGTGCTCTGAGAAACAGCAGACCTGTTGCTAAGATCACTCACATAACTGCTAAAATGCTGAGTTCAGAAAAGCAAAAATAAAGGGTATGAGGCTCTTTTTTAAAAACAGTTATACCTCTCCATCGGTGGGAATTACATAGCATTCCCACAATTTCAGAAATTGTAATAATTCTATTTGGTATTCTATTAGATGAGAATAATATTAAAATATATTCTATATTTAAACCAAATATATAGAATTCATTGCTTTACATTGTATTCAAGCAAACTACAAGTAACTTTTGTCCCTAAACATATGATTTCTGAGAAATTTGACAACTTTTGAGAGGATCCTTATAAGCTTATAGGTTTCATTTCTTTAGTTGAAAATGCCCTCATTGTGAAGAAAGTTTTTGAAAATACTATGTCAGAATTTTTTTTCCCATGGAGCTATTCTCAAAATATATATCAAGATGGAAAGTCTATGTGCAAAATAATTCTTGTACCTAAAATTAGAGGAAAGAAAAAAATCTAAAACTTTGCAACTCAGAGTAAAACAATTAAGGCTAAATTTTGCTACTGATGCATGAAGAGATATTTGGGTTTATTGTAACTTGTGAAGAGTCTTGTTCTGTAAGTTGTCTACATTATTGAGTTTAATTCTTTGGAAGACAAACCTTGATTGTCCCCATCAATTTTTCTAGGACTCATAAGGGACTAAAGAAAGATCAAATGGAATAATCTTTTGAGAAAGAGGGGAAATTTTAAAAATGAGCTTTCCATTTTTTTTCCTGCAATTATCTTAGAAATGAATTTGCATTCAGAACCATGTTAAAATTATTTCCTAAAAACGATCAAGGAGAAAGTGTCTCTAGAACAGAAGTGCTTAAACGTATTTTAACGTCTGTGTGTGTGAGAACACTGGAGCAGGCGTTTCTCGTCTACAGCTTGAGTTCTTACGACAGGAATAGTTACAACTTGACCAAATAAACAGGGAGCACAAACTATGTTCTGTGGGCCCTCCTGTCACTTAAAATATAACAGGGATCTGGGACTTGCAATAACCACTGGGAGAAAAGCAAAACGAAAACAAAGTCAAACATACAAACAACTACACAAAAATCAAAACTTAGCTCTTTGTTTGAGTGATTTGGGCTTTCTTTACCACAGCAAAGGGGGAGGATCAGAGATCCTGTGGTCAGGACACCTTAGCACTGCTAATGAAGTGGTGCTGGTGGGTGATGGAAAAGGAGGGGAGAGGCCGAAATCGGAGCCTGATCTTGGTCAGGAGTCGTAGCTTGTGCAGCTCTCTTCTTGTGGTTTAAAGAATGCATTCGTAGACTTTCTGCTCGACAAAATATTTTATTATAATCTGAAGCTTCATTGAAACAATGAGTAATTTTTTAAATAAAACAAAGTTTTTTTTAGGAAGTCGAATACTGGGTTAGAGGAGAACAGAAATTGCACTCAAAATTGAAGAACATTTTAAAATCAAGTTCCTTTTGCCAGGATCATAGTTGTTTTCAATGATTTACAATTTGTGGGGATGAGAAAAGTCATTTGATAACTGTTGAAATTCTAAAATACCTCTTCTTAATCCAAAAGAATTAGTCAGAAAGTTGCCATGAGATATTTGGGAAAAAATTAAGAACTGCTCTTGAGTTTAAGTTCTTCAGACAAGTCTAAGGGGAGCAATATCCTATCTGCACCAAGAGAAGATGAGTGAAGAAGTAGCGCAACCATCCAGGATGGCGTGGCCTGCTGAGAAGGGCTGTGATTTGCCTTGGCAGAGTCCCACGCTCTGCAGCCAACCACCTGGGATCAAATCCCAGCTCTGCTCATCACCCCAACATAACCTCGGGCAAGGTCCTCACTTCCAAACCTTCGTTTCCTCACTGGTTTAAAATAAAATGGGAGAATCAAATAAAATAAACGTAAAGATTCCAATTTTGGAATCAAGACTCTTTCAGGGGAGTCCACAAGATCAAAACTATTTTCATAATAAAGCTAAGATGTCATTTGCCTTTTTTTTATTCTTTTGCATCATTTTATTAGAGAAGTTGTAGGTTTACAGAAAAATGAAGCATAAAAGACGGCGTTCCCATGTGCCACCCTATTGTCACTTTGCATTGGTGTGATATATTTGTCACAACTGATGAAAGCGCGTCATTATAATTGTGCTATTGGCTCTAGTCCATGGTTTACATCTGGGCTCACTGTCTTGTACAGTCCCATCAGCCTAAAAGTTCCCCTTTAGCCACAATCAAATATATCATTCCTTGCTGCTAGTTACGTTCACAAGGGTGTGCTACCATCTCCGTAGCACAAATTACCGAGACTTTTCATCACCCCAAATGGAAACTGTACAATCTAAGCATGAAGTTCCCATTCCCTGGCCCCTGATAACCTATATGCTGGCTTCTGAATCTGTCAATTTACCTTTTCTAATTATTTCATATAAATGAGATCATACCATGTTTGTCCTTGTGTCTGGCTTCCTTCACTCAGCGTGGTGTCTTCAAGTTTGATCCATGCTGTTCCATGTATCAAACTTCATTCTTTTTATGGCTGAATAATATTCCATTGTATGTCTATATCACATTTTGTTTATCTACTCATCCATTGATGGACACTTTGGTTGCTTTGTTTCCATCTTTTGGCAATTGTGTACACATCTATGGGCAAATATCTGTTTGAGTCCTTCTTTCAATTATTTTGGGTGTATATTTAGGAGCAGGATTGCTGCGTCATGGTAATTCTATACTTAGCTTTCCGAGGAACTGCCAAACTACCTTCCACAGCGGCTGTACCATTTTACATTCCCACCAACGAGTGAGTGTTCCTATTTCTCCACATCCCCTCCAACACTAGTTATTTTCCTTTTTAAAAAAATAGTAGCCATTCTAGTTTTCATGAAAATATGATATATATATGATGTTAAGATGTAATAGGTTTGTCAGTTATTCTTTAATAAAGTTTTAATTTTTGATAGTTAATATTCATAGATATAACCCACACAAACAAAAATGCATTGGGGTCCTCAACACTTTTTAAGAGTGTAATGGTCCTGACACCAAAAACCTAGAGAACTGTTGATTTAAATCAATTGTTGTGAAAAAAATTTTTTTTCATATAAATTTCACAGGTCAGACATAATTCCTTTTAAGCTGTATGGCCCAAATTTGCCTTTCTATGTATGCAGTGACAATAGCTGTGTTATTTCTCTCCTTTTTAATGCGCTTTCGAGAGCAGTGGTACTCAACTCTGGCTGCACACTTATAGGTCTGTGAGGTTTTTATCGACTGCTGTTGTCTGAGACCTCAGATCCTATCACTGACATTTTATAAAGGGTCTCTGTCCTTACACAGATTAGTTTTCCCATTCAAACAACAGCCCTAAGGAGTCCATCATCCAGGTAAGTAGCTCATCCTCAAACCAAAACGCTTTTTCCACCCCTTTCCTGACCCCCGCTTCCACCCCATGTTATGGTTTATGCCGACACCTCGCCTCCCGGCAGGCCGGGAGCAGCCCCAGGGAGCACTGAGGAATGACACCCGCTTCCCCGGACTCCATCAGAAGGCAGCAAAGTGCGCCGTGTGCAACTAATGTGCACTGGATGACTTCCCACCAGATTTCTGCTTGCTTTGTAGAGCAAACAGGCAGGCGGTCCCAGAGGGCCGTCCTCAAGGCCCTGCGCCCCCATATTAGCAGGGACGTTCAAATGCCCGTTGTAGCCCCCTTGAGTCTCCTTCTCTCTATCCATGCAAGAAGCGCCCTGAGACGACCTCCGCTTCCATTCCAGGGTGAAGACTTTGAAACCCAGAGGCACCGGCCACCCAGCACAACCCAACCTTGGTGAACCATGCTGGGTGCGTGGAACGGGCATCAAATAAGGGCCGCCGTGTCCTTGCCACAGCCACTCTTCAAGGACAGGAGACTCAGTGCCAGGGAGCTCGGCAGGAGAATTCGGGAGCACGGGTGGGCTTTCTGAGGCGCTCAGGAACACGGTGGAGGTGGAGAGGAGCCTCTCTGGAGGGGATGTGGTAGAGGGGGGAAGCCCAGCTGTGCCTGGAAAGCCAGCCCTGGGGGCTGCACAGCGCGGCCACTGACCCGTCCGTCCTGGCTGCAACTTCTGTGGGACCAGGGCGGAGCGTCTCCATCGGGAGAGGTGGCCTCAGGGTAGCCTCCTCCTCAGAGTCTCACCCTCTGATGAGCTTGAGCTCAAGGGTTGCAGGCTTGGGCAAGGGCCTTGAATTCTCAAGTGCTGCCACCTAATTAAAGGCAAGTAGACCAGTCCTGAGCTCCCACCTCACAGGTTCCAAAATACTCCCCCTTCCTGGCCGCCCTCCACTGAGGGGCAGGATTTCTTTTTTGATGGCACTTTATTGAGAAAAAATCCACATACTATTTACCCGTTTAAAGCGTACAAGTCAATGGTTTCAGTCTTTTCAGAGTTGTGCAAATATCACCACGGTAAATTTTAGAATACAAAAAAGAAACCTCCCCATTATCAGTCACTGTTGTTCCCCAGCTAATCTACTTTCTGCCTCTAGATTTGCCAATTCCAGATACTTCATGTTAATGGAATCACACACCATGTGCTGGTTGTGACTGGGTTCTTTCACTCAGCATGTTCTCATGTTTCACTCACGTTACATGTATCAGCATTTCTTTTCTTTTTATTGCCAAATCATATCCCACTTTATGGATATATCACATTTTATTTATGTAGCCATCTATTGATGGACATGTGTTATTTCTACTTTTTGACTATTACGAATAATGTGGAGATTTATTTTTAAGCCACTAAAAACAAAAATTTTCCTCCTTCTCCCAGACCTATATATGTACGTAATCAAAGAATTCTTTACAGGGGAAACAGAAAAATAAAATTACTTCTGCCTAAAATGCGAACAATTGTCAATGTCTCATTAAAGAAGAGAGAAAAAATTTGCAGAAAATACAAAGGAAATAAAATGGATTTACTGAAGTCGATCATAGAATCATGGAACGTTAAATGAACAGGACCACAGAGGAGAGCTAATCCCTTTACAGGTAAGAAAACTGAGTTCCTGAGCGGTTACATGACACGGTGGAGGCCCTAAAGCTTCCTTGACTTGTGTACTGATGGCTTAAAATGGTATGCCCCCAGATTAAAAAATAAAAACAAAAAAACCTCAATGAAGCTCAAAAGCCTCACCAAACAAAAGAAATTAAAAATGTATTTACTTGAAACTAAAAATGAAACCCTTGAAAACGATTTATTGACACACCCTTGTGAAAAAAAAGCCACATGTTCCATGATCCCAGCCCTGAGGGAGGAAAAACCAGTTGCCCCTTTCCATCCCAGGCTGTCTCACCCCTGCAGCGGGTGACAGAGGACATGCTCCCTGGTGAGAAGCCAGTGAACTAAAGCCGCGGCTCTGGGGTCCCAGCTGCAAGGGCCGAGAACACTCGCTGCCCACCAGGGCTGAGCTCGCCTGCCCCACCGTGGCAGCCAGGCCAGCGCTGGACCAGATGGCTGCCCACCT